>APFE030619622.1:55486-70423 GCA_000404065.3 Pinus taeda
AAGAGGTGATGGAGATGAAACTTGTGGTGTAAAGACTCGACTCAAAATCACTACAAAAATTCACTTAAGATGATTAAACAATCTTTTCTCTTCAATGAAGTTCTAGCTAGGAAAGAGTTGGAAAATGCAAGTACTTGAAAACACAAATCTTTCTTAATAATCAAATCAAAATAAGAGTATTTGTTCCAATGCACTCAAAACGAGACAACTAATTATTTTCACAAGAATTCCCTTTTTCATTCGAACACTCAAATGCTACCAAGGCAATCTTTTTCAAAAGAGATCTTTCATATTTTAAAAAACATTCAAAATTATAACTAAAGCAAATCTTTGAGAAAACTATGAGTAAAGAAAACTTAAGATCTACAAACTATGAAAACCTATTTGAAGTAAAAGCTCACAAAATGTCTTTTCGAGGATGTTTTACTTGGCTATAAGCAAACCAAGGACCAATTTGTCCAGAATCACAAATAAGTCAAGAACAACCAATTTTGTTTTCTTTTTTGAAAATGAAAATCCAAACTTTCAATCACAAGCTTTTCGAAGTTTTGTAAAGAGAAAACTCAAAGCGGATTCCTCAACAAGGGGAGATTTCATAAATGGTCAGACTCATAAGAAGGTTGATATACACTAAGGTGATCTGAAGTCCCTACAGCTTCTAAGCTCGGAGCCACTACACAATCAAATCAAAAAACAAACCCAACAAGCAAAACTCCTAGGAATTTCACCTAAAACCCTAATGCTAATGAAATTAAACCAAGGAAAGATTTCAACCAGTCACATGCAGGTATGGGCAGAGGATAACCACTACAAAATCAAGATAAAACTAATTTAAAGAGTAAAATTCAAAATTTCAAAATTTTAGCAGGGTACGCAGGTTCAGAGTTTACACAGGTGCGTGTACGCTCTCTGCACAAAGTAAAAGTGCGTACAGGTACGCACTGTGATACACGCGCAGACTGTGGACTTCGACTAAAGTAATGAAAAATAAAAACAAACCTAAATCCACTAAGTCTACCCAAATCCACACACAACAAGCCAAAAACATAAACAAAAAGGCAAGTTTCTCAAGTCAAAGAAAAACGAGGAAAATAATCAAGTCCCCAGCGGAGTCGCCATTTTGTCACGCGGAATGAGTCGATCTTGCAGACAAGACAGACCTTCCTAGAATCTAAAGAAGACCTAATGACAAGCAAACCAACCAGACACTATCTTTTCCTAAATGTGCTTTATAAATAATAGCAAACAAATGTGTTTAAGGCCTACCTCATGTCCAACGCAAGTTTGGAGATGCCTTTGCTCCTTTGATCCAAGTAAATTCCTTTGTCACAAACCTGCAAACACAAACAAGGCAAACGATTAAATAGCACCTGAATAACCAGTATTATAAACATATTTAACATGAAAGTCAAGGAGTCCATGAAACAAATAACATGAGATACTTGTTGAGAAAAATGAGCTTGATTGTATTAATTCAAAAGGAGAAGAACCTTACAACCTTTACCTTGACGCTGTACAAGCTCCTCCCAGGGTCCAACAAGAAGTCTCCTCTACTTTGACAAGCTTCACTCACTCCCCAATGAAGCCAAAAAGGTATGTGATCTCTCCTCTTAAGCTCAAATAGAAAGTCTTGATTTCACTAGCATTTACCCTCAAAAGTTCAGCTTCTAACCTCTCTAGCCACTAACCCAATGGCTCAATTTATAGTGCAATGGAGGGCAGTTACTAGGTCCTCCTTCAAAGGGATAGAATCCTCCTTCAAAGGGATAGCTCCTCCTAACAAGGGATTAGCTCCTTCTCTTTTGGGATGCATGAACCACTTTGGAGCGAACAATCCACGTCAAAATTCCTTCTAGAAACCTCTAGAATTATCCCAAAGTGAGTTTTTTAAGATAAAAATTTCTCCTTTTGACTTTGACAGGGGTACGCACCCTCCCCTTTACATACAGAGCGTATAAGTACGCAGTTATTCTGAACAAAAGGTGTGGGCCTGCAGGCAAAAGTGAGAGAAAGTGCGGAACCAGAGTTACATTGCTTTTTTGATGTCTTTCTCTCATTTCCAAAGCTTGTTTTGAAGAGCCGAGGTCTGAGACTTTTTTAGGAGACTGGTATAGGTGGTGATAGACCCATACCGACTGCAAATAATCAAGGTGACGATATTTTTGTGTAACACATCTCCTGGTCCTTTAGCTTCTAGTGCTGACTGCTTTATTTTGTCTTCATAATTCTTTTATAGGTATGAACTCAAAAACAGTAGATTGAATGAGAAAATGGACCTCACCATTGTGTTTAGCTTGAAATATCGAGTCAAACGAGTATAAATTTTCTGATATTTGGAAACTGTGACCTCTAGACCCCCTCGAATGTGAAAAACCACCACTGCCCTCTGCAAAACCACTTATGTTTACACAATACCCCCTCGGTCCGCGCATTGGTGGTTTGCCTCTTTGGCACCAACATAAAATTTAAATAATGTTTTGGTGGCTTGGTTTACTAAGCCTCACTCTTGGCATAATGGCTAGCCCGAATGTGTGAAAACGCTTGCATAAATAATTATTTGGTGGGTGGGAGCTTCGAAACCCTCACCCATCCTTTCGCCATTGGTTATGTTAATACAATGTATATGGTATATATTGGTGGTGATACATGATAAGGTTTTGGATTAAATGATATTTTTGGTGGTAATATATGTGATGGTTCCAGAATATATAATAAATAATCTATCCAATGGTCTGGCAGTCATGGGGTTGACCCCGACCGTCCGTCCTTTTTCCGGTCACCTTTTGATACACCATAAATACAACATCATCAACTTCATTAATAAGATCCACTGTAGCCCATCCAATGTAGCCCTTCTGGTGAAAAATTAGCCATTTTGGGAGGTCAGGGGTTTGATCCTCCCTAATCCACAAAACTATGGAAATAAGGCCACATTGGGCAAAATCTGGGCTAGCACATGTCAACCCCAGATTGGCCCATATTAACCAATCACACTGCAACATGTCATCAACTTGTTGACATCATCCTTGGTAAGTGTTGTATTCTTGGGATGGCACATGTCATGCTGACATCTTCTTGTTGATCTCTTTGACGTTTGACCATTAACTGTTGACTAATGACTTTTTGAATTTTGCCCTAATTTTCCCAAAAACTTTGACTAGCTCTAATTTCTACATCTGGACTCAGATTTATGCGTCATTCACACCTTTGGAATCGTATCGACGAGCAATTTGACTTGATCCTACTTTAAACTGCGTTTGAAGACTTTGATTTGGAGGCAAGACTGGATCCATTTTGGATCACTCCTCCCCACTAGAATCTTTTGGACCACCGAAAGTTTGTTTTAGTTGTTGAACAAGTGAGGATATGCTTCCCTCACTTTTCCAATCTCTATCCATCGTGCTTTACTTGGATTTGTACCTTTGAGTACAACTTGAAGATACTCAACATTTCGTCGTCACAAAGTCCTTATCCTCCTATCAACTATTGTATCCTCCTGTAGCTCAATGAGGTACTTGGGCAAAATATCTTCAATGGAAGGTAACTGACCTTGCTCTTTGGGATCTTCAATCAATGAATGCTCATAGAGTCACAAGTTTTAAACATTTACAATGGAATAGATTTGCATATAAGCTGGTAGATCTAGGCAGAAAGCATTTTCACCAATTTTTTCAAGTATTTTCAAAGGACCATATCTAATTGGTTTGAAATTCTTACCTTGCCCTTGTAGTCTTTATTTGTTGATGTACAACTAGACTTTATCACCAACTTTAAAACTATGTTCAACTCGATGCTTGCCATGTCGTGCCTTATACTTTGCTTGGACTCTTTCGAGCTATTCCTTTACTGCCTCATGAATTTCCTTGATTTGTTCAATGAACTTGGTTGCTTTGTCCACATCATTGTGTCCATCAACTACTATGTCTTTACAAAAGACAAAATCCAAGGGAGACTTTGGTATAAATCCAAAACAAGTCTCAAAAGGAAATTTCTGAGTCGAATAATGTTTTGCATGGTTCTAAGCATGCTGCACATAACACAAATTCTCATCCCAAAGTTTGGGATGCTTGCTACAATATGCTCAAAGAAACTATATCATTGTCTTGTTGACCACTTCTATTTGACCATCCATTTGTGGATGAAATAATGTGCTCTTCTTTAACTTTGTGTCCATTAATTCCCATAGAATTGAGCAAAATTTCCGGACAAATCAAGAATCTCGATCAAATATAATAGATGTGGGTAACCCAAAATGAACCCATACATTTTGAAAGAACAACTTTGCACTTTATTCAGTTGTGACCTGTTTATTACATGGTGTCAAAATATACATCTTATTGAACCTATCCACAACTACATACAAATAATCATGACCCTTTCTAGACTTTGGCATCCCCCAACAAAATCCATGGAAACACTTTCCCAAGGATGAGAAGGAATTGTAATTGGAGTATATAAGCCTAATTCTCTATTACATGGCTTGCTTTTAGCACACATAGTACATCATTTAATATATCTAGAAACTGTCTCATTTATTCGTGGCTAATAGTAGAATTTTTGTAATTGTGCAACTATTTTACTTACACCAAAATGACTTGTTATGGGAGAAGTATGTGCTTATCGAATTATATTAACTCTTTTAGTTTTTGGAATGCATAACTTTCCCAAATGATAAAAGATTTTTTCCTTTATGAAATAATCCAATTCTTCTACCTGCTTGCCATGACTTAAGGTTGCATATACATCCTTAAAATCTATGTCTTGAGCATACTGTTCAATGTAACTTTCATGAATTACTGAATTATGCTTCAGTATTGTGGATTCATTTATAATTGGTCTTGATAACATGTCTGTAACCTTATTATGTATGCGCTTCTTATATATGATAACAAGATGAAATTGATGTAGAAAACCCATCCACTGATAGTGTCTTGATTGTTCCAATTTAATTTGTGAGTGTAATTATTGAAGTGGTCGATGATCTATGTGTATGATTGTTTCTTTACCCATTATGTAATGTTTCCACTTTTTAACACTCTAAACTAATGCATATAATTCCTTATCATATGTCGGATAGTTAACTATTGTTGATGTGAATTTCTCAGAATGAAAGCATATATTCTTTCTGCTGCATCAACATTGCCCCCATGGCATATTCACTTGCATCTATCCTGATCTCAAATGGATGTTGAAGATTTGGTAGTGCTAGTATTGGCACTGTATTGATCCTTTATTTCAATCTGTGGAAGGCTTTCTACTATTCACCTCCCCACTGAAACACTTGTTTCACACTTGTCAAAGCATGTAAAGGAGCTGCAATCAAAGAAAAGTTAGCAATAAACTTTCTCCAATATTGTGCTACCCCTAAGAAACTTCTAACCTCTGTAGTAGTATTAGGCTTAGGCCAATTTACAATGACTTCGACCTTAGAGGGATCTGTCTTCAATTCAACACCTGCTACAAAATAACCCAAATAATTCAAAGTTGTTCTACCAAATTCACATTTTGACAGTTTTACATAGAGATGTTCTCTTTTCAAAACATCTAAAATCTGCTTTACATGTTCATCGCATGTTCTACTGAAAACAAGAATATCATCTAAATAAACTATTACAAAATCATGAATGAATGGTCTAAATACATCATTCATGACTTGCATCAATGTAGCTAGAGTTTTAGTTAAGCCAAAGGGCATAACCATCCATTCATAGAGTTATTGCATTGTTTTGAAAGCAGTCTTCCATACATCTTGTTCTGTAACTCTCATCTGATGGTAGCCACTTCACAAGTCTAATTTAGAGAAGTAAACTGCATATTTTAATTGATCAAACAAATATTCAATATGATGAAGAGGATAATGATTCTTTATTTTGATTTTATTTAATGCTATAAAATCAATGCACATTCTCCACGAACCACCTTTATTTTGCACTAACACAATAGGTGATCCACACAGTGAGGTGATTGGTCAAATAAACCCTTGATCGAGCAACTCCTATACCTGCTTCTTTATCTCTACATTCTCTAGAGTTGATAACCTATACATTCCAATGTTAGGTAATGGAGCATCTTTCTACAAATAAATCTTATGTTCTATCTCTCACTTGGGTGGAAGCCCTTTAGGCTCTTGAAATAGAATATCATAATCGGAAACAACTTTAACTAGATCTACTTTCCATTTAGGATTACAGCCTTGCAAAGCATCGGATTTATCAATATCCTTTGCTTTTACAATCATAAGTAAAAATTGTTTACCGGAATTTGCAATTATTTTCATCTGTCCTAAATTTATGAGAGAGAAGTTATCTTTGAGTTTATGAGCCCTTACAATATATTCAATTCCATCCTTAGTGAGTTGATACTTATTTTCTGTTTGATAGAAGATATCATTTCTATCTTGCAAGTATGGACTTCCCAATACAATTCCACATATTTCCAATGGGACTATATCTAACACAACCTCATTTACAAACTTTGACCCAATAGAAAAATGAAGTTTACATTGTTCCTTAACTTGTAGCTTAGCTTTATCACACACCCAACCTAATGGATATGGCTTTTCATGACGTTTTGTTTTTAGACCGAACGATTGCTTTAGAAATCAAATTAAATTGTGAACCACTATCAAATAAAGTATCAATTTTAGTATGCTTGGAAATGAACCTAATGTGAAATAGCTGATTTCTTTTACTATCATCATTATCATTATCAACAGAATTCAAAGAAGTACTTGTAGATGCTTTAGAATCTTTACCTTTTATACCTGTAGCTATAACTGTTGTCTCGACACCTGAATCTAATCCCAAGCCCTTTTGAATATCAACAACATTCTTATTCTCCTTACTCCGAAACTTCTTAGGCTTCAATTTTGGATGAAATGACCAATAATGTGCCTCATTGTGGCCTTCCTTCTTACAATGAGTGCATGAACATTTACCCTTCTTCACGGTGTTTGTTTTATTCTCCTTCCATTTAAGTTTCTTCTTGCCTTTATTCTTTCTTTCAATAGGTTTGGATGATTTCCCAACATCTTGGGTTACAATTTGCCTCTAGCTTCTAGATGAGTTTCTTGGATCGATACAACATCTAAGCTAGTTGGATCAAACATAAGTATGGTGTGCTTCAAATAACTACGAAGACCACCTATGTATTTCAACAATGTCTCTGGCGAGTCCAATGATATACCTAACGTTAGAGCTCTCTTACAAAATTCCTGAGTATAAATTTGAACACTTTGACCTTTTAATTCATGTATTGTTTGCAAACTCATCATTACTTACTGCATATAATCCGAAGGATGAAATTGCTTTTTAATAGCATAAACAAATTCATTCCAAGTTGAAATGATTTTACCATGCTTTTGAAGATCTTCTTGTGTCTTGCCTTCCCACAATACAAGTGTGGTTCCTCCAAGTCATAGGCTAGCAAGTTGGATCTTCTTCCTTTCTGAAACAAATTTCTGCACCCTGCAATACACTTCAATTTGTCTTATCCAATTGTCAAGCTTTTCAGCGTTAAGTTCTCCATCATAAATTGGCAAATAAAATTTTACTTCTAATTTGATCAAAGACGATTTCTTCTTTTTCTTCTTAGAAGGACTAGATTTATGAGAAGAAGAGGATGATGATGACGATGATGGTGATGATGGAGGAGATACTGAAGGGAGCATTTCTCCCTTTCCCTTATCTCCTTGGTCTTTAGGTGATGAAGTTCCTTCATCTTTGTTCTTCTTAAACTCGAAATACATCTCTTCCACCATTGCACGTATCATCATGAAACTATCTAGGAATTGAGATTCTAACCCAAATGGGGTTTCATCCACCATCCTTCTTTGTGAAAATACCCTTCCAATCTCTTGATTTGCCTCAACAATTTCACCTTCACCTCATCTGAGCCTTAACCTAGTAAATCATTCAAATCTTCACACAATCTTGTCAGACCTTAAAAACCTTGCTGCTCTGATTGTTGGAAATAATACTGAGAGGGGATGGGGGTGAATCAGTATTATCAAATCAATAATAACTTTTTAATTTCCATATTAAGATTCATATATGCTGCTTCAGTTAAGGAAAACCACATGTATACACAACTGTGTGTAATGCAACAAGCGTATATCCAGTAAACTTATGATTCAGTTAGTTGATCCTTAATGAGTGCATTAGAACATTATGAACAATAAACAGGAGTAGTAAAACAGAACGGATCATCACACATAAGCAACACACATGAACACCATGATATAAGGTGGAAACCGAATGTGGGTGAAATCCACCTGCTGCAGTTCGTCTCTATCTTCTTTAATAAGGAACTTCTTTTTACAATGGTTCTGTACTAGTGCAGTCTTATACCAGTACGTAGGCTTCTACCTGCAGAAGGCTACAACCTTCTCTTGTTCTCCAGACTCTCTTGCAAGGGAGCTACAACCCCCTTAGCTCTTATACTAGCTGATGTACTCGTATGTAGGTGCTAGCCTACAGAAAGATACAACCTTGTCTTTTCTTCCAGGGACCATGTTTCATAAATTTTCATACTAGATCCATAAATACAAAACAATCACCACTGTAATGAAATCATCAACTTATACCTACATCATCAATCTCTGAATCACCTAATACTAAATCATTGAAACCATGTCATGAAAATACAATTGCCTGAACACAGACCAGAGCCCAAAACTTTACAACAACCACTAGAACCAACAACAACCTGAAACATCAAATCTCATAATGTATAGGCTACTTGACTGTGTCAAAACCACGTGTACATGTTCTTTCACCAGAGAGAACGCACGTACAGATCTAAAGATAATTACTTATAGCTTCACTGTCATTTCCAACTTGATTCAGATTGAGCCAAGCATCACAAACCCATAATCAACATACTAGATCTTCACCCTTCATCAGACATTCATTACTTGCACATCCACTCCTTGGCCTAATGATCTTCTCCTTATATAGGTTTAGGCCTCTTTCAATACCATGGTCCAAAACCACTTAGAACCAATACCTTTGACCCAATACTTGGGGTCAACACTTCGGACCAAATACCATGGACCAATACCAAAATACCATGAACCAAATACCACGGACCAAAACTTAGTTTTCCGATATGTACAGGACTTTCCTTCTGTGAACCTGCATGTGTACGTATACGAGCCTTTCCTTCTTCTAACCTACGTGTATACGTACTTTCATCTAGGTTAACCTATGTACATATCTCTCTTGACCTGTTGTACTAAGATCTGTCCTATGATTGACTTGCCACCAAGGAGAACACCTGTATCATACCTCTGAGCGAGTTACCATCAAGGACAACACCTATATCATAATGCCAACAAACTCCTCCTTTGGACTTGATGGCAACCACCACACCAAGTCACTCTCCCCCTTTGACAGCAAGGGAAAAGGGCAGACAGAGAAGTTATCTCCCTCTGCTGTCCATACTCCCCGCGAGTACCTGCTGAAATATCTTATTGAGCTCCCCCTTTGTATATGCCAAGATGTACCAATCCATTCATGCTCCCGCTGAGCACGTCCATGGTCTGAAAAAGCATAACATGACTCTATACATAAATCTCCCAACCAAGTGGGAATACACCATTTTTAGACTCATCCACGCAACCAAGTGGGGATATACCAAAAGTTTATACATGACTCAAAAACAAGAACCATTACATCATCCATCCCATGCATAGTGGGGTAACAAAATACATCATATGAACTCATAAGGACCAAGGACCTAAACATGACCATGATAGTTATCAGCAACTATCATACACCATATGATCTACACTATAAGCATCATAACCTACAATCCATTCTCTTGGTCAATCAACAATCAGTTGCAAGATGTGTCAATGAGCATCATCACCAAGGACTTCTAACGATAATGCCAATAATGCATTATTGAAAGAATATGCTCTCCCTGAGCCTGTGACAACCATCATGTACTACGAACAAATAATTTCTTGAGTCTGATCTACTGCTTTTCTTTAGAGCTCCATACACACGACTATGAAGCCTATGGTTCACGTATATACACAACTTACATTTATTATATCAGCATATACAAGATGGAATACTGAAGGTCTACACTTTCAGTTTCCCTTGTGTCTGTTATGTTAGCTAACTAAGTTATGTCACACCTTTCTGTCTCTAATTTTTTCTTCTTCAATACCTGGATTTGTGATGATGTATAATCCTCTTGCTTTGGAGTTTGAATTTTTCTCCTGCATTCCCTTGCTTTATGTCCAAACTTGTTACATGCATAACATCTTACATGTTTCATGTTCCTTCTATTGCAATCATTTGTTTTGTGGCCAAACATATTGCAAGAAAAAGAATATCCTTTGAAGTACCTGGAATGTGATGATCTTGTGTGATGGTCTTGAACCGTTCTACTTCTGCATCTGGTTGCAACATGTCCAAGATTATGACATACATAGCATTCAACATTATTCAATGGAGGAAATAATCGTCTATCACTTCCATAGTATTTAGTAAAGGATTTTCTTTGAGAAATTTCCTTCCTTGGTTGTTGATGAGGTTGTCCTCTCATCTCCTTGTTGAGCATTTCAGAATTCTCATTAAAGTTCCTTGCCTCTCCTTATGAGCTAAATTCACCTTCAGCAGATCCATAAAAGCCAAAACCAGTTTTGATAGTAGGGGATCTTTGACTACCAAGAATGTCATCCAAAATCTTAATACTATCTTAAAATTGTAAAAATTTATCCTTTTCTCCTAATTTTCTTTTCAATATATTTACCTCAGCCTGATGTTGTTCTTCCTTTTCTAGATACTGCTTCCTTATGTTTTCTTCAGCTTTTCTTCCTTCTTCCACTTGTTGCCTTAATTTGATTACTTCATGTTCTTATTCTTTAAGAGCTTCTTCATTCTGCTTCTTTGGTTCTTTAACATCTTCTTTTAGAGAAAGGATCTTCGATTCAAGTCTCTGAATTGTTATGCCTTGATCTTTTACTATATCTTGCAATTGCTCCCTTACTCTAGTTACTGACTCCAATTGTTCTTTTAATCTGGTAACTTCTTCTAGTTCTACATCCTTATTTTCATATGCCATGAGAATTCTAATGTCTTCATCACTATTGGATGAGTCATTACTTTTATCCTGGATATAATAACTTCCATTACCTTCTTCAGACATCTTTCCTTGTTACCAGGGCATCTAGCAGCGTAGTGACCAACTCTACCACATGAAAAGCATTTGAAAGGTAGCTTGCCTTCGAACCTTCTAGATCCCCGTTCAATATTATTGAAAACATTTTACCTCATCTTCTCCTTTATTTGATGACACTTCGAATGCGGCTTCTCTCATATTTGATGGTCCTCTTCTCATCTCAAAAGCAGTTACGATTTCGTGAAGCTGCGTCATAGTGATTTTCTGCAGATCCTCCTTTTCTTCTATGGTAGAAACTTTGGAATCAAATTTAGTAGACAGGGATCTTAAAACCTTTTCAACTAAGAAAATTTCCTTAAATTCTTTACCCAGATTCATCATAGAATTGAAAATCTCATCGACACATAGGAAGTAATTAGCTATGCTTTCAATACTATGCATCTTAAGATTTTCATACCATATTCTGAGAGTTTGAAGCTTTGCTCGTTTTACCTGTTCATCTCCTTCATAAATTAGAATGATTTTGTTCCATATTTCTTTGGTTGATTTATCTGCATGACCTTAACAAATTATGATTATGACAAACTTCCCAATAAGACAGTAACTGCTTTGGCATTGAGTTCATATTTATTTCTATCTACTATATCTGTAGGAATTGTTGATGGATATATGTATCCTCCTTCCACGATTCCCCAAACATCCGTTCCAAGTGACTGTAGACATTTTGTGGTTCTTATCTTCGAGTAGACAAATTTTCTCCCATCAAATATTAGTGGCCTGATGATCCAGACTTAAACAGGAATGCAACAAATTACCGAGATAACCATATACACAAAGATGCAGCAGAAATAATACTTCATTTCATTAATGGAAGATACTGAAATATGCTTGCAACTAGAAATGGAAATAAACCAGCTAGGGCGATGGTAGCTTATCTCTGAGAAAAGATGTGTGCTACATGCCTCTGAACTTTCTTACAATGAGGCTCGAAGGCCTATTTATTGTTGAGAAACAATGGAAAAACCCTTCACATTCCAAAACCTAACCCTGGAAGATGAAACGCCAAATTGTGGGCCCCGTTTTTTTCTGGGTAGTTTGGTACATCAACTTCCCAGGGTCGCGAATTGGTCGTCTTATCTCCGTTTGATGCGCATGATAGCCCGTAGGAAAGATCTCTCTGAGGACTACAACAAAAAAGATGATTTTTATACAGGAAAATTGTTGGCAGTAGATTTCCCAAAAAAACATCGTCTAGGGCCTCAAAACGGCTCCGGAAGTTTAGGACCCGAAAAACTGCTAAAAATAGTAAACTGTGCTATAATTAAGGAAACTGAAAGAACTGAAAGAAGCACTAGAGGGGATCCATGTGGAATTTTTGGGTGGCCACCAATATCAACCTGGATCATTCCTCCCCCCTTAGGAAGCAATGGTCCCCATTGAGTTGAGTTCCTCCATGAGATGAGGGAACTTCTGCTGCACTTGGTCCCTGGTGAGCCACTTGCCCTAGTGAAGGAGTTGTCCTGCTTTGACAACTCGATACAGTTGGATATTCTGCTGGCGAGTGTGCTTGATTTGTATGTCCATGATCCGATCAGTTGCAGCTTGTTCTGTGCAAGCTGGATTTAACTCTGTGGGTGTGAGTTGTTCTGCAATGTCGGATGTGTCTAGTAATGGTGGAAAGTATGGTCGAAGGCAGTCGACATTGAACACCGGGTGCAGGCCAAGGAATGGGGGAATGCTAAGCTCAAATGTAGTGTCTCCCATAGCCTTGGTAATGGTGTAAGGGCCATATCGAAGTGGTCTGAGTTTCTGATAGGCTACGGTAAGGCGTTCCTTTTGCAAATGAAACCAAACTTTGTCACCCACCTGAAACTTGTGTGGCACCCGATGTTGATCATGTCGTTGCTTGTACTTAGCATTTGATTTCTCTAGAATGTCATGGACTTGCTGGAAAATATGTTGGATGTGCTCAATGAAGCTGTTTGCCTTATTTGTTTCAGACTGGACATGAGCAGAATCTACATGAGTAGTTGCAAATGGCATGGTCACATCGATGGGACATAGTGGCTAGAATACCAAGCCCACCTGAAAAGGGTTGTAGCCAGTCGAGCTGTGGATAGCCCAGTTGTAGTTGTGCTGAACATAGGGGAGGCTCACATCCCATGTGTGTGGATGCTTTGAGTTGTACATGAGCATAATGTGTACGATCATCCTGTTGACAACCTCTGTCTGACCATCAGTTTGAGGATGGAAGGCTGTGGACTTAGTGAGTTTGGTGTCCAGCATCGACTAGAGACTCGACCAAAATGTACCGAGGAACCTGCTATCCTGATCTGAGATGATAGACTGTGAGATCCCAAAGTGTACCCACACTCGTTCAAAGAAGAGTTTAGCAGTGGCTTCTGCTGTATATTCTTCTTGCAGGCTGCCATAATGGCCATCTTTGAGAACCTGTCGACGACCACAAAAACACAGTCATTTCCATGCTTAGTGGAAGGAAGGCCTGACATGTAATCCATGGAGATGGATTCCCAAGGTCGATTAGGGGTAGGCAGCGGGGTATAGAGGCCTTGCTTTTTGATGGTCGGTTTGGCAATGGTGCAGGCATTGCATGACCTGATGTACTTCCCGACATTCTTTCAAATATTTGGCCAATAGAAATACTTTTGCAGTACTGCCACCGTTTTTTCAACCCCAAAATGCCCAACAGCCCGACTGTAGTGTGCTTCCCAAATCATCTTGGAACGCTCGCTTGAGGGAACACAAAGGTGACCCAGGTGGCATAACAGGTCGTCCTAGAGGTGAAAATCTGGAACATGCTGACCCTCCAAGAGGTTCTGGTATGTGTGGCTGAATTCCGGGTCGCTTTTGTAGAGCAGTGGCCAATCAGAAGTCTCGTGCCCACAAGAGTTCAGCACAGTGGTTAACGCCATGATCGGTGGTTGACTGAGGCAATCTGCAACATTATTAGTGTTGCCCTTCTTATGCTTGATATTCAAATGGAACTGTTGCAGGTATGTGGACCACTTCTGATGGCGATAATTCTGCAATTTCCCTTGGGTCTATATGAATTGCAGGAGTCGGCGGTTTGTGTGGATTACCGTTTCCTTCCCCAAAATGTAATTCTTCCATTGTCGGCAGGCCTGCACAATGGAATACATCTCTTTATCATAAGTGGATACTTCCGAACTGTGTCTGAAAGTGTTTCACTGTGATATGCCACTGGATGCCCGTGTTGAGTAGGGACTACCCCAATAGCATAGTCAGAGGAATCTGTCTCGACCTCAAATGGTTGTTGTAAATCTGGTAACGCAAGCACTGGTGTCGTGCAAAGGTGATCTTTCAACTCTATGAATGCCTTCTGTTGAGATTCAGACCAAAAGGATTTGGCCTTCACTCCTCCCTTGGTGACTTGACTCAAAGGCCAAGTGATATGAGAAAACCCCAACACGAACCTGTGGTAGAAGTTGGCAAGACCTAGAAAGCTGTGAAGCTCTGTCAGAGTGGTTGGAGATGGCCAATCCCGAATGACTTGGATCTTGGCTGGATCCACATGCACCCCCTGTTCATCAATAATGTATCCCATATACTGAACCTAGGTCATGCCAAACGTGCATTTCTCCAAATTGGCACATAGCTTGTGTTGCCGCAGTGTTTGGATAACCTATCAGATGTGGTGGAGGTGGTCTTCCCAACTCTGGCTGAAGATCAGAATGTCATCCAAGTATACCACTACAAATGAGTTGGTGAATGGCCGCAAGATGTCATCCATTAGCCTCATGAAGGTTGCAGGAGCATTCGTCA
>APFE030619623.1:0-23100 GCA_000404065.3 Pinus taeda
AATGGCGACCTTACCGAATGGGAAGACTCTTCAAGGATGAGGATGTGGAAGCATTGTTTCGTGCTATTTCTATTATCCAACTAGATTGGATAAACAAAGCAAGGGATGAATGGAATAAGGACGAAGAAGTATGGCCACTTATTCAAAAGTTGCAAAAGATCCCAATTCAAATAATATTGCCAGAAATTGAAGAGGAAGGCAAAATCATATTGGAACCTGGAGCAATCATAGAAACAAGAACCCGACAGCTACGAAATCAATCAATTTCAGAGTATCTCATTAAGTGGAAGAATTTACCCGCTGAAGATTCCACATGGGAGGACAAGAATTTTATACAGAAGCATCAAGAAATACTCAAGCGTTGAGGACAACGCTTTTTCAAGGAGAGGGGCATGTTAGGCCCTTATACTACTAGTGTAACCCCTTATTGTTATTAGTACAACCCCCTTATTATATTGATGTACCCATGTAGTGCCCATATTGTCACTATTGTGCCCCATAGAAGCCCACTATGGTTATTATTGTGCCCTTACATTATTATTGTTATGTCGGCTCTGATTACATTATGGCCCCTTAGACTCCTATATATAGAAAGGAGGTATTTTCATTTGTATCATCCAAGAATTGTTCATTTATGTAATGTAAAGGAGGTTTCCCCCTAAAAGAGGCTGAATTCTAAGGCGTTGATCTATCTTTTCTATCTTTTCTTGAGCTGGTTTCATAACATTGGGTGATTCAGAGATTGATGATTGGTTGATGTAATAGTTGTATTGCAATGGTGACTGATTTTGAGCTTCAATGTTGTTGATGGGTCCAGTATGAAAATTGGATGAAACGTGCCTTCATATTATGGTGTTGTGTTCCAAGAGTATCCAATCTGAAAATTTATGAAACGTGGTCCCTAGAGGAAGAGAGAAGGTTGTAGCCTTTTGTAGGATAGCACCTACGTACTGGTAAACATATCAGCCAGTACAAGAGCCAAGGGGTTGGAGCTCCCTTTTAGTAGTAGCTGGAAAACGAGAGAGGGTTGTAGCCTTCTATAGGCCAGTGCCTACGTACTAGTAAATATATCGGCTAGTACAAGAGCCAGGGGGTTGTAGCTCCCTTCCAGTAGTAGCTAGAGAAAGAGAGAAGGTTGTAGCCTTCTACAGGTGGGTGCTTGCATACTGGTATGAGTCTGCACCAGTACAATATGTAAACATGTTCTTCTTATATTAAAGGAAGACAGTAGTAGGTGGTTTTTGTCTCGCATTGAGTTTCCACCTTATATCTTGGTGTTCATGTGTGTGATGATATGTTCTCTTTTTACTGCACTTGGTTACTATTTATATGGTTAACGAAGTTCTGATGCACTAATTAAAGATCAAAATATGATGAATTAATTGAATCATAAGTTTGTTGTATATACGCTAGTTGCATTAAACACAGTTGTGTGGACACGCGAGTTCCCTTAACTGAAGTAGCGTATATGAATCTGATTATGGAAATGAAAAAGTTATTGATTTGCTAATATTTCTTTTGCTAATACAAAAGAAATATAGATGTTTTTTTTATACTAGAGTTGTAGAGCAGGAATTTAATACACAACCTAATTTGGAACTATCAAACATTGAGATGGAAAAAATATATAAACTCCCAGTTTTTCAGTTCTGCGCTGCTAAACTATTTAGATTTTCCTCTGTAAATGTTCATGTTTTTGTTGGTCAGAGTGTATATCAAATTCCTCTCATTAGAAAGGAAGATGTAGAATGGATTCTGAGTCATGATTACAAATACATACATAGCAGATTCATACAATTTGGGATTAATCCTCTTGTACGACCAGGGTTAGATAACTCATGCCTAACTTGTGTTCTTGATACCAGACATAATAAGTTTGAAGATGCATTGATAGGAGGATTCCAAAGTCCCTTGAATAATGGTCCTTTTTGGTCTTCAATTATCCAAAGATACCAAGTGTTGCTTACAGATCCATACATCAATGAATTTCTCCAAGCTTACATACAGTTCCATGGATATGATACCACCCCTCATACACAAATAGCACAGTTCCAATCTAATGTCTGTATTAGATTGGTCTCCTTTATTATGCCTCCACTACATCCCAATCTATCACAACGAGCATTAAAAGAAGGTGTCATTGTTGGTCCCAGTAATACTACTATGCTGCAAGTAGGATTTTGTGAACGAAATCTGCCATCTGAATGGAATAGTGAGTATACTTTGATGTCGCGAAAGTATCTGAAGTTAGCAAGCTCTTCATCTCCTAACCAATTAATGTTAGTTCCAAACCTTGATGGTAGTACCAGTTTATGGTTCCAACTGACTACTTCGCAAGAACAATTACCAAGAAGTCAGTTAGTCAGAGTCCCTTGTTCTATACAAATACCACCCAGACTGTCAGTATCTTCAAGTAGCCATAATCATCATCAATTACCACATTCTCTATATTTACATGAAAAAGAAAAAAAAAATCAAAAAAGAAATACCAAACCATCACTTCTACATCACACCAAGGACAACATTTAGACTGTCCTGAATGAATTATGTTCCCTTTCCGAGACCAGAAAATGTTCATTCTACCTAGGAAAGACAAGCACAAAAGAAGAATTGCCAGAAAGGAGACTAGAACCTAGTAATAGTACTCCCAAATTCAAAGATGGTGCTATCTAGAGCGATTTTCAATTTATGCATTATCGATCAGCCACAGAGCATGAACCAGTAGAATACTTAAAAATGAAGAATTATGCTAACTACATGTCTGTCTGTGTGACCCAAAACATAGATGATCTAGCAAGAGACATTGTAGAAGTAAAAGAGCATGTCATAAATATCGACTAGAGCATAGATACAATGTATGCTCACTAGAATACTCATGAAAGTCAATTAAGAGAAATTAATGATCGATTAGGGGTAATAAGCAAAGCAGTCACAAGTTTTGAAACTGCTATGAGTAGATCAAGATCTCCCCCTAGATATTCTAACACAGAAGAAGAAGGCCCCAAATTCACCTTGATAAAAGCTTCCCACTCCTCATCCAGTCTCTCTCTCAAATTTTTTGAAAAGGATGAAAGCCAGTTTGAA
This sequence comes from Pinus taeda, assembly GCA_000404065.3. Lineage (NCBI taxonomy): Eukaryota > Viridiplantae > Streptophyta > Pinopsida > Pinales > Pinaceae > Pinus > Pinus taeda. Next base: position 3,085 of record APFE030619623.1, read on the forward strand.
GCATTAACAAAGGGTACTGAGTTAGCATGAGAAAAATTAAACCTTTTGAAAAAGAAAATTTCAGAATTTTACACGAGATAAATAAAGATGGCAAGCCAGTTAGGAGATGAAGGTGGATCCTCTACAACTAAGTAGAAAAGAACAAGTTCTTTAAGCTTTTCTAACAAAGCTGCAAAGACATCAGAAGGTTGTGTTAGCTCTCATCATAAAAAGAGTCCATTCCATTCATGGACTCAACATCTCGCCTCTGCAAAAGTTAGAGATGATATGAATTTCCAAATAAAATTTGGAAATCAAAACAATACTTTCTTTATCAATTTTGATTGTCTAAATAGGGATCAGACATTAATTCTCCTGCAACAGATTAATGCATGGGCTTCCCAAAAGAAAGCAGACACTAAAGCTTCATGGAAAGAGGTAGTCATATTAATCACACGGAACCTAACATGGAATGCTAGAATATGGTGGGAAATGCTTAAGAAAGAAGAGAAAACATAAATTCTTGAAAATGATGATCCTTTGGAAGCTATCTTGATGGCTCTCCCCCATGAATTTCTGGGAGTTATTTCCTATGACAGTGAACATTATGCCCAAATGTTTATGAGTGAAAGATTATGCAATTTAGATTTATTATCAGAATATTATTGCACAATGAAAAATCATTATTATAAAATACTTGATCACCATAATGTGGCTTATCTTAGACACTACATAGCCTCCATGCCTGGAAAAATACCTGAATTATTTCAAGAGTCACTGGCTGCACAACACATTGCCATAGATACATTGTCTCTAGTTGCACTCCACCAACACATTCTTACCATTCTAAAAAATGAATGTGCCGCCAACAAAACTCGTAAGATGTCAAATAGCAGTTGCATTTAAGCCCCACCATCTGTGACTCCTTTACTAAAACATATCATTTTGGGTGTTATAAGAACCACTCCAGACAGGGTTCTCAAAAAGACCAAAGTGGTAAGCGTTCTTGTAGGTCAAGACCTCCTACTAAGAAAAAGAAATATTAGTCAAGATATCCCACAACCGAAAGATAAATATTTATTTTCAAGAAAAGGGCTAAACCATCTAAGTAGTCCAAATGCTTTATTTGTGGTTATACTGGTCATTGGGCTAACAAATGTCCCAACAAAGGAAAGAAAGGGATCCAGAAAAAGAATGTAGAAGTTTTTAAATCCTCTTATGACCTAGCTGACTGGGACCTAGTTTCGCAGACTGATTCTGATTTTGAATGATTTTCTGTACATAGTACTAATTCATATAATAGCTATGACATTGATGAAAAATTCCAAAAAATTTCTCTTTCAGACAGTAATAGTGACAACAATGAATGTACATATATGTCCATTGTTTTATGTTTTCATTTTATGATCTCCAACATCAAATTGAAGAAATCCAGAGACAAAAGGCCTCTCTTCATCCCAACTTGATTATTCCTCGGAGATGTCTCCAAGAAAATATTGACCAATTGCTGGCTTCTATTTCTCACAAAATAACTAATGGAGAAGGATTTGAGATTTCATATTGGCATATAACACGAGAAACATCACATGAATCCACAGATAATACTGCAGAAAAAGGATTGGATAAAATTAAAAGAAGATCTCCAGAGAGAGAGAAACCAGATGAAGCAGCTTGCACAACATATTCAAGCCAATATGCAAGAACTTGATAGTCTGAATTCATAGTTTTCTTCTTCTACTTTCCTTTCCTCTCAAACTCCATTACTATCATATAGTCATTATAGTAATGAAGACATTCATTACTGTATTAACTAGATGATGATTGTATTTGAATATATATATATATATATATATATATATAAGGCCTCAATATCTACTATAAGGCTTACATCTCGACCTCCTAATGATTAGATCTAGTATAACAGATGCAAATCCAACCTTAAAATGATTTACCTTAGCTAATTCACCTCCGCAAATGAAATAAAGGGAAAGAATTAAACCAGCTAGGGTGATATCTGTGTTGAAAAATGTGCAACAAGAAATGCTAAATTTAGAATGTGCTAAAAATAGACTTGCTAAAAATAGCAGTTTGGCCAGTGAGGTCATTGGCCACATTGGGTGAGAGGTGAAACTTCTAAAAGTAGAAAGTTCTAGAAATAGCATTTATGGGTCCCTTCCTATTTATAGTAGTCCCTAGTCTATCTATAGGAAGTAAAATTAATTTTGGTCTTAACAGCAGTTGGAAATATTAATTAGTTAATTCAGTTGAGTTAATTAGTTAAGGAAATTCGAATTTGAAGTCTTTGTGAGCATGCACATGATTTGTCCCACTGATTGAGGGAATAAGTATGAGTTCTGTAATGAGAGAATCAATTGACTTAGTTCTAACTAGTCAAGTCTAGTTAGATTATTTTAACAAGTTGTTAAAATAATAAAATATAGTGTGTTAATGCTTGCATGCATGTGACAACTATTATTTTAGATAACTAAGAATTCACTCATGGATAACTGTTGCATGTTAGTTCTATCAGAGACCCAGATGAGATCAGATGTGGGACAGTGTACTATCAGATGCTTGGATATTTCTAGTAAGTATTCCTTGCATGGAGAAGGATTAATTTCCAAGAGAAATATGTATTATAGTATATTGGAGGACTTGTGGCCTATATAATGAGGCCTAGGTAGTCCATGATTTTCATCTTTTGGTTGAAGATCATCAGGATCTTCTGATTACAGAGAGAGCAGGATAGCTATTGAGCTGATTCTTTTTGTATTGTGTTGAGGATCTCCACTTGATTGATAATACAGATAGGGGTTTTATGCTGGTGCTTTTCCCTGGATATATCTTGTGTTACTTGTGATTACTTCTCTTGATCAGTTATGCATGTTTCTACTTGATGTTGCTCATGAATTCGATTATGCTTCCGCTTAATGTTTTGTAGAAGTAGAACAAGTATTATGCTTTAGGACATTGCATATATCGGTTTGTTCTACGGGTGAAATTTCTACAATCTGATATCACCAAAGTTGGGTTGTCGGCTAGGGTGAAACTGGATCTCATCGAAGTAGAGAGGATCTCACTTGAGACCCTCACTTATTGAGAACCTGCCTAAGCCTCTAATCAAAATTCAGAGAGCAAATATCCAGATCCAATGCCTTCCCTTCCTCTTTCCTTCTTACTTTATAACTTTAGATTGGGCCTTTTCCAAGTTTCCAGAATTGAGATAATACCATTATCAAATACCATTGACAAATACCATCAACAAATACCATCAACAAATAGCTTGGGAAAATACCATTTCCTTCCTAATTATTTATTAAAATACCCCTCTTTTCCCCTTTTTATTATAAATAGAGTGTCCCCTTCTTCCAAAACTCCCCTTGTTGCTAGCCTAAGGGAACCATCAGAGATATTTTGAGGTCTAAAATGGGCCTCCTAAGGAATATTATAAAATAATAGTGGAAGTAATAAAATAAGATTACATTACATCATCAAATTTTAGAGGGAAAAAATAAAAAACTACTTTTTCAACTCATATTCTCAGCTTCTTTCCCTATAGTTTTACTCAAATTTCGAGCGGGACCACTCACTGGATGCAAAATGTAATTTATCATCCAAGGCTTACCTATGTTGCATACTTTTGATGGATCTTGCTACATGAAAAATCAGAAATACATGAAAACATGATTGCAATCACAATTTTAATGTATTTCTCTTTTTTGATGTAGCAAGGTCCATCGAAAGTATGCAACATGGGCACTCCTTGAATGAGGAATTAAATCCCACAACCAATGAGTGTTCCTATTCGAAGTTTGAGAAAAAATGTAGGGAGATAATTTGAAAATACGAGTTGAAAAAATAGTCTTTTTTATTTTAATTTTAATTTTTAATCTTTTTACTTTTTCACTCCAAAAATGGTGAATCATCCCACATGGTTGAAATCATCATACTGAATCCTATTGGTTCTTATAAAGTTGATTTTGGTTGTACGTTTTTGTTTTAAGGCCCATTTTTTACCTCAAAATTTCTCTAATGATAAGGTCATCAAGCGTGTCATCTTCCAATAGTCTGTTGGTCAGGGATATTACAGCCCTCCCCACCCAAAATTGCTTGCCCTCATTAAATTTAAGTGTTGGATGCTACAATATCCACTTTCCCTCCTAGGTGGCATCCTTAGAAGGTAAATATTTCCATCACACCCTAACGGTCCTACTTCTCAACTTCCTTTCTTATACTTCCAAAGCCTCTTCTGGAATCAACTCAAGGTGCCCCTCTTCATCCAATGAAGGAAAGTAAGGTAATGAGATACTATGATTCTCAATAGTATTCTTCAAGCAAGAGACATGAAATAATTTTGTATCTTACTTTCTACTAGAAGCTCTAATTCATATGCCACTTCTCCTATTCTTCGGGTAATTCGACAGGGTCCATAAAATTGTGGTTTCAGTTTTTATGCCCCCTTCTGCTTTAATGTGTACTATCGGTAAGGATGTAGATGAAGATACACTATATCTCCTACTTCAGAATTCCTCTCCAGTCTCTACCGATCTGCATATAATTTCTGTTGATTTTGGGTTATCTATAGGTTATCCTTGAGTTCCCTAAGAATACCTTGGAACTTTTGGATCCAATATTTAGTTAGTGGAGCTCGACTATCTCCAAATGTTGTATCTATAAAATACAATGCCTCATATCTGTACAATGCTTGAAAGGGTGACATTCCTATGGACATGTGGTGAGTAGTGTTATAACAATATTCTCCTAGATGCAACCACTTCACCCATGCTCTTTGTTGTCCCATGACATAGTTCCGTAAGTACCCTTTTAGCCATTTATTTACTGCTTCTGTTTGTCCATATGTCTATGGGTGGTAGCTCGTGATAGGAGTGGGATTTTTACACACCAATATGAATAACTCATGCTAGAATTCTCCCATGAATATGATATCACAATCCGCGATGATGTTCTTGGGTAAACCATGCAGTCAGAACACTCCTTGGAATAATTCTACTATCTGTGATGCAAATATTTTGGAGGAAATGGTGAAGAAGTGAGCATACTTGGTCAACCGATCTACCAAGACAAAAGATACAATATTTACCATGTGTTGAGGGTAGACGTATGATAAAATCTATGGAAACACTTTCCCATTTTTGCTTTTGAATGGGAAACAATTGTAGAAAACCTGCTAGGTGTGTGTGTTTTGCCTTATTTTGTTGGTAGGTACTACACTCTTAATATATCTGATAATCTCTTCCTTGAGGTCCTTCCATGTGAATCTCTTTCTAGTAGTCCTATAAGTCTTCAGAAACCACAAGTGTCCCACTAGGGGAGAGTCGTAGGCTGTTTGCATGATCTTCACCTTCAGCTGGGACTCTGGTACTAAATATATGCAGTCTTTATAATAAATAATTTCATTGAAAACCCGGTATCGGCCATCTTGATACTTTCCATCAAGGATCTCACAAGTCGTCTGGTTGTTTGAGTATTCCACCAAAAGATGGGACTTCCAATTTGTTGCAACGTTTGAGAGAAAAGGTAGTTGATCTCCTGGATAAGGCATCTGCTACTATGTTTCTCTTTTCGTTGACGTATTCAATCTCAAATTCATAGGCTTGGATCTTGCTTACCCAATTTTTCTACCTCTTTTTCAACCCCTTATGATTTATTTTTACCTTAAACATGTTGCCCACCATATATGGCTAAAACTTGTCCAATACACGCATAATTGCCAACATTTCCTTATCATAGATAAAATAATCATGCTCGTAATATTTGAGTTTCCTACTCTCAAAAGAAATGGGATGATGATTATGTGTCAAAAAATCTTGATGCCTTCCTAGAGGCATCACACTCCAACACAATTGGCTAAGAGAAGTCTAATAAGGTTGTTAGAAAATTATATATTACAGAGTAATGGAACACAAAATATATTGCATAAATATAAACACAGAAAAGACATAAAACAAGAGAGATGTAGATATACGTGGTTCACCCAATTTGGGCTATGTCCATGAAGAAACAACTAGTCCTTCCTTTTATATTATCCAACAAACTAAAGAGATACAACCTATAGCAGATCCGCTGTAATTCCCTCTTCACTCTCACACAGTCTCCTCTCTCTTTCTCACTCAGAATTCAGATCTACATAGACGCAATACAATTCCCTCATATATAGAGAAGGGTTGCCTTCTAGGGAAAAAACCATAAATTAAACATAACTTCTACCATCAGATCTTCACCTAATGAATGGCCCAAATTGACTATGAAATTACAACATTTTACAACGCAATTTTACATCTATTTTTTGCGCTACCACCCCCCCTGGACCCCCCTTGCAGCACAAATATTATGGGCGATGTTGATGCCACATTTCGAACTACGGTCCAATGCAGTGATACCTCTGAATAAAGAATATAATCAGGCTCCACACACAACAATCTCCCATTTGGAGACTGATTATAGAAACTCTGTTGCTGCTTCATTTTCTGGACAATGACTCCACTTTGGACTTGGCTATTTCTCATCTTCTTCATCATACTTGAAGACCAATTAAAACTGAGCAGAATCTTAGTTTCTCCCTGGTTACAACTTTTGTTAACATATTTGTAGGATTCTGGCTAGTGTGTATATTTTCCAGCTTCAACTGTCCATCTTCCAACGCTGACCATATGAAATGATACTTGAGTTGTTTATGTTTTGTCTTGGAATGAAATGTAGAGTTATTTGCAAGATGTATGGCACTCTGGATATCACTGTATAACCTACCCAACTCCTACTTCTTACCCAATTCGTCCAGAAACCTTTGTAACCAAATCATTTCTTTACTAGCCTCTGTAGCAGCAACATACTCTGCTTCTGTTGTTGAGAGTGCAACAACACTTTGCAGTTTTGAAACCCAACTGATAGTTGTTCCACCTATAGTAAACACATACCCTGTTGTGCTCCTCCTATTATCTCTATCACTCGCCATATCTGCATCAACATATCCCTGTAGAGCAATTTTTGAACCACCAAAGCATAATGCTTGATTTGTGGTACCTCTCAAATACCTAATTTGAAAATCCACTTCACCTCCATCCAATGTTCTTTTACTAGATTGTTCATGTAGCTTCTTACAGCTACCACTGCATGTGCAATATCAGGCGTTGTGCAGACCATTGTGTACATTAAGCTTTCAACTGCTGATGCATATGGAACTTTATACATATAAGCCATTTCTTCCTGAGTCTTGAGACACACCTCCTTACTTAGTTTGAAATGGCTAGCCAAAGGTATACTAACTGGTTTTTCATTCTGCATATTAAATCTTTTCAACACCTTTTCTATGTACTCACTTTGAGACAATGTTAATTTCCAATTCTTCCTGTCTCTAGTTATTCTCATGCCAAGGACCCACCTTGCAACGCAAATATTACATGCAGCGTTGCCCCCACATTTCGAATTGGGGTCCAATGCAGTGATACCTCTAAATAAAGAAGATAACCAAGCTCCACACCCAACAAAGGCTAGAACTGGGCATGAACTCATCACTCTCTCAAGCTTCTCAAATCGGTAAGCGGGGCTACCATATGTGAATACCCTTTTACAAACCTTCTGCAATAAGTGAATATACCCAAGAATCCCCTCAAATTTGTTACATTTTTGGGAATGGGCCAATTAAGAAAAACTTCAATCTTCTCTTGATGCACTTTGATCCCCTAGCCTCTAATCACATGTCCCAGATACAACATCTCTATCAGGCCAAGCTCACATTTTGAGATTTTGGAAAAGAATCTTTGCGCCTCTAGAATTCCTAACGCCTCATCCAAATGTTACAGATGCTCTTCCCACCTCTGAATGTAAATTGGGATTTCATCGAAGAATACCAACACAAATTTGCGTAGCTGTTTTTTGAACACATGGTTCATACAAGATTGAAATGTAGCAGGGGCGTTGCTTAACCCAAAGGGCATAACCAAGAATTCATAGTGTCCATAGTGACATCTAAAGCTATCTTCGAGATGTCTTGTTCCCGCTCCCTAATCTAGTGATATCCTAAGTGGAGGTCAATATTCGAGAAGTACTTAGCCCCCTAAAAAACATCCATAATTTCCTTGATCCCGAGGATAAGATATCGATTTTTGATGATCTGTTTGTTCAGTGCCTGATAGTCTATACACATCCTTTGGGACCCCTCCTTCTTTTTAACCAATACTATTAATGAGGCGAAAGGACTTTAGTTAGGTCCAATGTGTCTTAATGCCAACAACTATTAGATGGCCTTCTCTATCTCATCCCTATATGCTTTGGGATGTTGATAAGGGGTAGTGATGATAGCTTGGACCCCTTCCTCTATTTCAATTATGTGCTGAAATCCCCTATCTGGTGGTCTACTTAGTGGTGTATCTTTGAAAACCTTCTCTTGCTTCTGTAATAATTCCATGATGTTAGGAGGATACTCTCTATGCTTCTATGCTGGTATCTTCTCCATAACTCAACATTTTACAACCCACATGATACCCCCATGATGAAAATCCGCCTCCATTATATAATATGTCACGATCTTGGGTGGGTACGAATGCATCCCTCTCAACATCACCTTCTTGCCATCTAGCCTTGTAAATGAAAATTCCAACTCCTGATAGTTCATTGTACAAGTCCCCATGAAATACATCCATTAGACCCTTGATACCACATGGGAGTTAGGAAATCTAGTACAATTTTTTCAGTAATTGTGTAGTTTCCCATTGTTAGACTCATGTCAGGAACTATTCTGGCACACTGTTGAATGGTGTTGTCATTAATGTCAACCTTGGGGTTTGACTTTGACTAAACACTAGTCATTGATGTCAATGAACGCTCTTAATATTTTTTTGAATTACATCAAGTTGGAAGCTCCATTGTTGGATGGTTGAAAACCCTAGTTCTAGGGTTTAGGTTCTCTAGACTAAGGAAATACGCCAAACTTGTTCAAGGTTTTTTAAGAGGAAAATAATTAATTTTACCTTGGAGATCCTCATCATTGGATTTTCCTTGTCAAAATGTTTCTAGTGGTATATGGCACACTCGAGAGGCCTCCTGGTTTGAGAGATATTCACCTTTAAGGTTGAAGACCCCAGTTAATGGGTCAAAACCCCAAGACATGGCACCTCATTATTGAATTAAGGGATTATCATCTAGATCAACCATTGTATGAAGGGTTTCAAAGTGGGTTTGAATATACAAGCAACATCCTTCATCAAAACAAAATGTTAAACCCCAACTCCATAAGGGCACCACCTCTTTGACCTAGTCAAAAGATCAAATTTTGACAAGGGCTTAAAGTTCCAAATATTAAGGTTTAAGAAAAAAAATTCTAAAGGTCATTAAGGAAGTCAAGCTAAATAGGCTCCTCTCCAAAATTAAAACAATATATCTTACCTAATTTTGAAGACATTAGAAGGTTTTACAAAGTTATCTTAATCAAATGAAGTTGGGGCTTTTAGGGTTCAAAATAAAATTAAAATTTAAAAGTCTAAAATCTCTCTCCAACAAATCCTCCAAACTTTTCTATTTGGAAGCCCCCCTCAAACTCACAAATAAAACTATAAAAAGAGACCTAATGCACCCTCAAAAAGATGACATTTTTCAATGATCTATCTTTCTTTTCTTGGCTTTGGAATTCAACCCTTGGGGATGCAACGAAGAAATTAGAAGACAAGGTTTTGATATTTTGTTTTTACTTTGGATTGTGGATCTCTTTTGGGTTATTTTATTAGAGGGATTTGATTGTATACTTCTTACCTTCGGCCCTTATTAGGGCACACATTTTACAAGTCTGAACCATCTCCAAGTCTCATCATTTCAGACCTTGGACTCTCAAAATGATATGTGTATTATTGCTTGAAAATGACCTCCGATCACCTCTGTGGTACCTCAATAAAATTATGGGAAACTGCAGATCAACTTGTAACAGACCTAAAGCAAGTTTTTCAGACCTAATCTATACCTATATCAATGCACAAAAGAACGCCTTAACCACTAGGCCATTCGACCCTCCTTGAGGAAGATTTAGGGGTGGTTAAGGATGTATTATCTCTACAATCTATAGTACAATGAACTAGAGAAAATTGTAGCTGATCCTTTTGTGTTTTATTGTGACACATAGTAGTGACATTTATAAGGATTGAGTAGTTGATGAATTTTGAGAAGGTTTGAGCCTAGTCACTGAAGTTAAAGTTCCAACGGTGCTAACCTCCTTCAACACAATGTGGTGATGGTCATATTTGCATCATTAAAAGATAAAGCTAGGATTTGATTAGTGGTATATATAAATGTCTTGTGACAACTATCTCAATATAAATTAGTGTGACCTAAGGATTGGAAGACTATGACATAACCTTATTCTTAGATTTGGTAATGACCCTTAACTATACAATGAACCTCGAAGCTGATAAGTTTGACAATTCAATACAAATTGTGACACAATTTGAAGCAATGGAGATATGAATGATTGTCTCATTAAGTATTCTGAAATGGCACAATGATACCTCAGTGAACAACTTCAAGGATCAAATGCACTAAGACAATCATTGACTTTCAATTTTGTTGACTATAACAATAACACTGCTTGCAAGTAACATTTGACTAATATATGAGCTTGGTATTTGATTAAATACATAGTGTACATAACAACAATATAACAGGTAAGGATAACTTGAAGCCTCAGTCACATAACTAAATTAAAGAATTGGTCATTCTGAGGTAATTAGAATTGACTGAATTGTAAATGATAACAATTTATTTATGTGAAGATTCCAATAGTAAGAATTGAGATAACAACAACTGAATCAAGGTCTTATTATAATACTTCAATTTTTAATTAGGACACCATTATTTATAGTGAGGACTATTACTTATCACATTCACTACATCTCAAAGCAGTAAAAATTTGGTATTTCGTTCTCATCATTTGTTGCAGCATTACACAACAATCAAAGTTTAACCTTGCCTTTATCATGTGATACTCAACTATAGTGATGAGGCATGACAATATACATGATGATTTGTGATCAATGACTCTCTACAACAACTAGTAAGTTGACAATCTTGAAATGACAGCGATGATTGTAGTTATAACGTGACAGTGACCTTAGATAGTTCATAATTATTGTGGGTGGTTGTTACAATGATCTACATGAGAGTGCACTTGGCCTTTGTTAGTATCTTGGTGAGCGCCAGTGTTGCATCAAGAATGCTGCAACTCCTGGGCTACCAACTTTACTTTTATCAACCCGGTAGTTCGTAACAAACTTAGAAGCGTTGGTGCTATATGCACAAGTACTAGTTCTCACTCCAGGTTGTCACTTGGTTAGCCAGCGCAAGATGACTAGGGGCTCAAACCAACTTCTAAAGATTTCAGAAGAAGCTCTATGTATGATGAAAGGAAAGAAAGATTACTCTACAGATGCTATTCTAACTGTAGAAAGGAGAAAGACTGGAATGTAAAGCAACATAGTAAACCCTAATTAACAAGCTAATTCTACTTTTGCCAAAAACACTCTGAAAACCATGAAAGAAATGTGATTACCTGTTCAAGGAAGTAAACAACATCTAACCATGTTATTTCTGGAAGTAAATATGCAAAAACATATTTTTGGGTTCTTATATGAATTTAACATGCATCTAATTTATTGTGTGTGAGTGTGGCAGCGAACAAATGGTGTTAGAGGGCGGTTTTGGAGCTTGGGAGGATGTAGGATGGTGTGGAGGGATCCTAGGAGGTCTTAGGTTTCCTTCTGGAGGATTTTCCCACACTCGGTCTTCAAAATAAAGCCTACAGGAAAAACTACAGGAGGACACAGGAAAACTATAGGAGGAAAATAGGGAAACTACAGGAGGCCTACAAGAGGAGGCTGAAAGCAATTTTCGTTGTTTTGAGGGTGTGAGAGTGGGTGGAAAAGTTTGATGAAGGTTGGAATGAAGTGTTACGGTGCCTAAGGTCTGCCATGAATCACCATGAGAGAGAAAGATGATTGGATTTGCTCAAGGAGAGAGGAAGAAGTTCTATGAAAAATGCAGGAAACTAGGGCAGAATTGAGATGAGGTTTGGGAGACCTATAGGGCATGGATCAGTAAGAGGGTGTGATTGCTGGTAAGCTGGCTTACTGCTAGAAGAGATCTTCTACATAGAAATTGACAGTCAACTACAAAATCAAGCAACCAATGAAATAAGTGCATCCTGGGAGAAACAGAGTTTTGCATTGAAATGGCCTAAACTCTGATGTTTTGAAGGAAATATTGGGAAATGATGTAAGAAAGGGAAGCATGCAAAATGAATATTACAAATTAGGAAGTGAACATGATAAAGAATATCTAAAGCAAAGCAAAACTGGACTATCAACCTACTAGAGAGCTGCAAACAGTAGAAGTCCTAAGAATGAGGAAAATCTGTGTTTTTGGGGCAGCAAGAAAGTCTTTGCCTCAAATCATGGTCCCAGAGGGAAGAAGAGAGGTCAAGGCACTGTTTATAGCCTTTTGAATCTTCTTTGATCACTGCTTAACCTGCTACAGAAAGCACAAATGGAAGCAAACTACTAAATCATCAAAAGAAACCTATTATTAACCATAAGAGAAATACATCTAACAACAAATTAATCTACCAACCGAAGTAAAGAATAAAAATACAAGTAAAGAGAAGCTTGACTGCTTGGATTGGGCCCTAACCCAAGAGCTTTAGCCCTCTGAGGTAACTCAGTGATAACTCAAAAAATATTCCATCTTCATTATCAAGAAATTAGCAAGATTACATAAAACTGTCACAAAATAGTAAGCTTGAAATTTGAGCAGAGTTTACACAAGAAAAAAGTCGACCCTAGTGAGGCCCTAGGCATTTCTACTTATACATATGAAGCTACCAAAATCTTCCTTAAAATCAGGGAAGCTTAGCTCCCAAAACTCGAGATAACTCTCAATCATCTTCGACTTGCTCGGCTGCCTTCTAGTGCATGATTCAGTTGTTTGTACTTCGAGTTGAATGAAAGGGAATTCGAAGTGATGAGCAACAAATGAGGGGGATTCCCTCCTATAACTCCTCTCCTCTATCTACTTCGATTTATTGCTATATTTTGACCATTAAATACTTGACTTTGACCTCAAAATCCATCAATAATGTGCATTAAATACATGTTAGATCACATGGCATAATAACTAACTCAACTCACCCTATAAGCATAAATATAATTAGAAAATCATACAATAAGCTAAGAGAATGGTTTATTTGACTAGGTTAGGAGGTAAAATGAGCCCATATAATTACCCATTTATGAGGCTCATCATCACCCCCTACTGAAGGTGTTGCTCATCCTTTGAGCAACCTAGTCGATCTCTTCGTCTTTTATGGCCTTGGTGGCCTCCCTAGCATTCCAAGCTTCTGATGTGGTTTTCTCATTTTCTCCATAAAATCTTGCCTTTTGGTCTATTTCCTTCCACTACTCCTTCTCTTCTTCTTCTCTTCTACCTTCCAACATGCCTAATCCAGTTGACCTTCAGCCTTTTCATGGAATTCTTGTACATTGGCACTATTTTCAATGCCTCCCTTAGCCTCATGGGAGAATGGTATTCTCTGATCTGCAAGATGTGGGGTAGGGTGTTCCATCTTCTCATGCATGCATGCACACAGTCATCCCCAAGTACCCTAAGCATATCTTCAAAGTGCGCAATGGCCTGTGCCTGATTGGCTAGATATTTAGGGGCAATTTGAGGGTCATTGGCAAGCAGGTTGTGTGTGCTGATGAGTGCCATAGGATCTAATGGCTTAGCTCTATCATTAGTGGTTCATTATGCTCTTTTATCATCAATCTTTTCATTTCTGTTGCCCTCAATTCTTCATGGTTCATCCATGATGCCATGGCCATTAATTGCAGATCCCTTAGCTTGGCATTGGGGTCCCACACATTCAGGTCTGTGAGGGTCATGTTGTGTATATAGAACTCTACCATCTTTTCTTTGTCCTTGGAGGTGCTTTGGTCACACAAATCCATGAACTTCCTGTAGTCTTGAAAAGGCATTGTGCCTCTTTGTGCCAAATTTTTTATTTGGAATTGAAGCCATTGATCCTTCAGATAGAGGCCATAAGATTTGGTTGGTGTTCTGCATTGTAATGATTCCATGGATAAGCTAGCCATGTATGCCAAATGATTCTCTTTCTCTTGCAGCTACCTCCTTAGTATTTCATTCTCATTCTCAAGGTGGCTTCTTGTAATGGCTTCTCTATCTTTGAGAGCACTCAATTCCCTGCCCATTTCCCTGAGTTTGTTTTCCATGTGGCCAATATCCTCAACTCCTTTGGATTTTGCTATCTACATCCACCTATGTGTTCTCACTCTCTCCTTTTCCAATTCGAAAAACAGTGGAGTTGCAAATCTCTGTGGGATTATCTTGCCTCACTCAAGTATTCTGTAATAGGAGTTAATATTAGGCTGGGTGTCAGGTTCTTGTAGCTCTTGTGCTTCCTCTTTCACCTCTGGATGTCATCCTACCCTTTCCTCAAGTTTTTGGGTCTCCTGTAGTTTGGACAGTATCTCCGGTAGGACTGTTTCATCCTCCTATAGGTATGGTTTGGGGTCCTATAGAATTTCCTTTCCCTTCCATATAGAAGATCTTGTAGTCCCCCTTTCATAGGTTATGGGTGTCTTGGAAGGAGATTCTTTCACCTTGGTAGATGGTGAATCTTCAATGTGAATGGGAGTCTTTGATGAGGGTTGAGGTTTGCCTGTTTTAATTATGGTACTCTTCCTTGCCCTAAAATACATGGAGGTTTTTATTTTCCTCTTCTGCTTCTGTTTGCTTGGTGTACTAAGGGTAGTGAGGGTAGCTGCTGCTTCTCTTTCCAAAGTTTCACGGGACTCTTCTCTTTTCTCTGCCTTCTCTTCCTCCTTTTCTCCCTCTTCTGTCTCTTTTTCCCCCTCCTGCTCTGTCTCTTCAACTTTTCCTTCCTCTACTTCTTTTCTTTCCTCATTCCCTTCTTGCTTTGCTATGTCACCACTCGCTTCATCTTCTCCTCCTTGTTGTTCTTCCTCCTCACTGACAGCGGTATAGACATCATAGCTTAATGCCTTTATGTCATCCTCAGCTGTCATATTTTTGAAAACTTCCCATGTTATAGGGATTGTAAGTGCATGGAGGGCTTCTTATACTAGGATTTTGATTAGGCCATGGTGAGCTAGTTGTTGTGAATTTCCTGCTTATACCTTGGGGCTGGAGTCAATGAGGGACTGAAGGAGAAATTAAGGGATACTCAGATTTTCAGGTGTTGATGTATCCATGCCATACCTCAAGTCATGGAGGATTCTGAAATGATATCCATAAACAACGTTGTGCCTCCCCTTGTAAGAAATGTATTTGATCACTTGGTAGCTAACCTCATCCTAGAGATATGGTATACTAGCCCTCCTAATTCCATTTTTGTCTTCAACAGGGGTTTCATTATCTTGGAAAAATTTCTTCTTGGCATCTTGGCCAATTGGTTTCTCATCTTTACTCCAAGGCATCCCAAGAGGAAGGGTAGTGACCCTATTGATGAATTTAGGGGTTATTTCAATGGAGATCCCTCTAATGGTTACAGTAGCATGATTTCTTGTGTGAGGGACCAGAGAGAGAATAATTCTTGGGCAATTTCATTATCAAACCCTCTAAACTTCTCAAAGAAATTCATCCAGTTTGCCCTTGTATATATGTCCACCACTTGAGGATGTGCATGGAGCCTAGTGGAGTTAGTGGGCTATTTTCTCATAAACCCCCCTGTCATACTACCTGTACTCTTTTTAAAAACCAAATATGGAGGTGGAGACAAAGAATTTTGAGTGAAATAGAAAAGCAGAGGAGACTGTGTTTTTTCTAAAACAGAATTTTTTTTATGTATTTTCTACCCTCCTAAAGACTCTTTTTATTTTTAATTAGAGACTAACCCTTCACATTTTGATATATAATCAGAGGGAATTCATGAAACCTGCCTCTTCAGACTGGAATTCATGCCACAAATCACATTTTCTCCCTTCAAAATGACTCACTGCCCCTCCTGTAGAAGCCCATTGTCCCTCCTGTAGATTTCCTCTAGGTGCTCCTGTAGAAAATGTCGAGAGCAGAAATATGGTGGAAATTGATGGAGGATGGTGGTTACGAGGCTGTGGGGGCACAAGAAGACTGTTGTGGCTGAGTTACGAGGAGAAAACTAAAGAAAAGGTGGTGAGAATGTGTGGGGAGGAGTGCTCATTACCTTTTATGGATACTTTCGGTTATGAGTGCTGAGCTGGCAAGGTGTACGTTGCCCGAATTAGGACTGTTGGTCCCCACCTTCTTGGTCATCATGACCGTCCCTCATAATCATCCTCAATATTGCATCAGAGTTAACTCTTCCTCCCACTACCTGTCCTTGGCATCTTTTGCTTGAGTTGACTGTGAGCACATGTGGGTGATATCTCAGTTAAGTGGAGTCCACTCAATGAAGGTGGCCAAGTTAACTAGCCACCTTTTCCTCTTTCCATTTCAACCATCTCATTGCCTTCATATGGTTACTAATTACACAAATGCAGATAGAGGAGTGACTTAGTTACTTACCTGTAATCCAAGTGAATTTGCTTCTATCGACTGTGAGGTGTTGTGGCTTTCTCTGTTGCATGCCTTCATTTTCTTCCATGCATGATGTCTCTACTTGTTGATGTGTTGTTGTGTGCTTTTGCAAGTTCTTCTTTTGTTGGAGATGAGCTGCATATGCCTTTTCAATCTTCAGATATGTTGTCCCTTTGCTGCTAGTGCTGGACTTTTATGTGATCAGCTGCTACAGGAATTCCTACAGGAGCTCTTGTAGCTGCTTCTCCCCTTGAAACTTTAGCTATTTCCCTATGCTTGAATCTTGAAAATGATGCTAGAGGTGGAGATGAATGATGGAGGGATAATAGGTAGGCTTCAGGTAAAGTTAATGGTTCCTTTTCCTCTTATTTTTGTTTTTTTTTCACAACTAAGAAACTGTTTTTCTGTGATTTTTCTTGGAAAGGAAAAAAACATAATAATGATGCTTGGAGTGTGATACAAACTTGGAAATGGTGGAAAGGAGGTTTGAAGCTAGTAAGAGGGATTACATGTTCCTCATGAAGCTTTTCTTGTCCTTCAGATTTCCTTCTATAGACACTTTTGGCTCTCTGTAATTCCTACAGGAGCCTCCTATAGAAAACACAAAGCCTCTTGTAGAAAACACAGTTTTGGAAGAAGAGGTATAGTGGGGTGAAAGAGATACCAAAAATGATGGAGGAAGGTGTGGAGAAGATGAGATGGGTGCTGGTATGAATGTCAGGGTCCCCTTGGCACCTTCTTCTGCTCCTTGTAGTCCTCCTGCAATGCAATAAAAATTTATTTTTTTTCTTTCTCTCTTTTTTTTTTTGAAAACAACTAGGGCACCTCAGAGAGGTTTTCACCTTAATTTCCTACCCTGGGCACCTTCAAGGGAGGGTTTCACCCAGGGATGTTATTCTTTTCCCTTTTTTTCTTTTTACATCACTGGGCTGTCTCAGAAGAGGTTTTCAACCCAATGATGGGACTCAAGAGCCTCATGGAGGTTTTCACTTGAGTCCTTATTTTTTCTCTTTTTTTCTTCAGTGAGTGGGTGAAGTGGAAGCTAAGACATGCTCCATTACCATCACTGTTATATTCAAATCTTCAATAAACTCTCACTTAGAGAGGGGTTTCTTGTAGACTTTCAACCATTTTCCATTGACAAGCATGGGGATGGCCTCATCATCAATGGTTCTGATCAGAACTGAACCATTGTCATTGCATTTATCCAGAGTGTAGGGTCCTAGCCATCTTGTCCTCAGCTTGCCTTTGAAATCCTTATATCTTGAATCATGCCCAATCTCCCTCTTGGAATTGCTTCTCCCTGATATTTTTGTCATGCCATATCTTTCTCTGAAGCTAAACTACCTCTGTATGGAGAAGGGCTTGCAATCTGTATTCATCCAATCTATTGAGTTGAAGTAATCTCTCCTATTGTGCATGGCTGAGGTCTAGGTCTAGCTGAGCTTATATCCTTAGGGTATTGAATTCAAAATATATTAACAACAAAGCCTTCTTCCCATAGACCAGTTCATAGGGTGTGAACCCGGTGGTAGTCTTCCATGTTGTGTTGTAGGCCCAAGTGGCCTCAACTAATATGTTTGCCCAGTCTTTTCTGTTGTTTCTCACTACCTTGGTTAGGATCCCTTCCAATGCTCTATTAGTGACCTCCACTTGCCCATTGGCTTGTGGATGGTAAGGGGTGTGTTATCGGGAAATCTAGTGTCCATGTAGAGCTGCTAGTCCCACTAAGGCGGGTAGCTATCTTAGAAACAAACAAACTAAAGTTATTGTCGTTTTCCTTTATGAGAAGTAGATGAGAGAGAAGCAGAGTACCAACCTCAATCCTTCGCTCAGTTCCTTGCTTGTTTCCTCTCCCCTTTGACGGATCTTTGCCACTTCTTCCTTGCTTACCCTTGCTTGAAAGAGCACCTGTAAAGTCAAAGCAGCATAACGCCATTAAAGTACAAAGGTATAAAATCATAAACAATATAGGACCAGATATATATTGACCACACAAATGCATATATTATCAGACATACAAGAATGTGGA
Source organism: Pinus taeda (assembly GCA_000404065.3). Taxonomy (NCBI): domain Eukaryota; kingdom Viridiplantae; phylum Streptophyta; class Pinopsida; order Pinales; family Pinaceae; genus Pinus; species Pinus taeda. The sequence continues at coordinate 21,686 of APFE030619623.1, forward strand.
AGAAAACTAAAATAGCTTTATTAATATAAAGAGTAGAAGAGAGGATTACAACCCATTGATTTGACCCAGCATCATCCTCCCAGCATGAAAGCCCTTCTTCACCTCATGAAAATCTTAGATCACCCAACACTATGATGTTCCACCAAGAAACCAACAACACTTCCTTACAAAATACAAGATTCTAGCCTCTGGATATCTGGGATGAGGGATCCATATATAGATGTCTGTAGGGGTGTGAGTCAACTTCTAGGATTTTGATTAGTGTCCTCTCTCTTATAGTTCTTGGTTCCACATGGAGATTCATGATCTCTTACTCATCCCTGGGTGAATTCAGAGAGGCAAGTGTCACAAGAGAAGTTTCTGGAAGATTCCATGATCATCCACCTTGCAAACTGTCTCTGCCATTTGTCTACTCTCACCCATCGCATCCTACATAAGGGCTTTCCAGTATGCATCACACTTTTTGCCTGGGCAGGTGAGATGCATTGCACCCTTAGCGCTGAGCAGTCTGTATAGTCCAGTTTTGACCAGTTCTGAGCAGTTTTCCATGGAGGACTTCTGGGAGATGATATAATCAGTTGACCTTGTTCCTTTAGGGTATGAGACAACACTTTTAGGGACTCATAAGCCCTCAATTTATGGACATATATGATTGGGGTTGCAGTGCCCAAATATGTCTATAACAATTTCCCCCTAAAGGATGAGGTCATTAATATTTTGATGTTGGGTGAAATGCTTTATCATAAAGATCCGAGGTTTTTCGAACCGGAAGGCGACCTGTAATAAGATACCATACAATACATTATCTTCATAATATTTTCATGATCTAGTTGAGGTGGGCATTCCCATGCCCAGTTTATAAATTCATTTCATGTACATAGGATAGACAACCGTCTGTGTAGTAGACTAATGATTCTGATAGAGCTATCATCCTTTGATTCATATGATCATCTGTGCGGCAATGATGTACATTCAATGCCTTTATTTTCTTGAATATACACAGCTCGGATGGATGAAAATAGATTCGGGGTCTTCAAACTCATTCAATCTTCACCCGAAGTATAGGTCGATCCATGTGAAAGATGTTCTGAAGTCAAAGATGGAAAGACATCACTTGATTACTAGCCAATGATGTAAGTTGTTAACAAGCGCAAGAGGAATCGCCGATAATGATGATGACCCTCAAGGTATGACAGTACAATCTACATGGTGTGAGAATGGGACTTGGCATCAAACACCACATAAAATCTTTCGGTCGAAGGCCATTGATGTAAACCTGTCGTCAGAAGTGAGAAACTTGCCATTGAGGCATGCAAGCTTCAAAGTACTGAAAGGGTTGTTCCTAGGTTGACTTCTTGGATAATGAGCTGATGTTGACAAGAAGTGACATGCCATAGGAGGGCATTAATGAATCC
>APFE030619625.1:0-27243 GCA_000404065.3 Pinus taeda
AAGAATAAGATGCTAACATGGGATAATCTCCCGAAATGAGGAGACTTGGGTCCAAGGTGACGTGTTCTTTCTAGAAATGATATCAAATCTTACATACATATTTTCATTCTATATCTCACTGCTAGATTGATATGAAGGCCTATTACATAGGCATATCATATTATGGATAGGCAGGGATACAACATCGAATAATGTATCACACACTCGGCTACGAGAGATGGCAATTTTAAGGAAATTCCATTTTTCCTTTTCTAGGAGATCTAGTATGCTCGAAACTTTTTCTTATTCGAAGGAGTGTCGATAAATAAAAACATGATATGCAAGACAATCATATCATGGAAGACATCAATTTCCAGACATGCCTACTCAATTAAAGATTTATCCTATCATCACAGTTCACTGGATCTCTGTTTCCCTCTAGGTCTATTTGATGGAGCAACTCAACAAGGAATATGCCCTCTAGGTCTATTTGATGGAGCAACTCAACAAGGAATATGTGGATGCAGTGGGTGGCTCAACATAAATGAAAGGCAACATTACAAACTCTCCTCGAATGGCGGCTCGGGTACCAACATAAGGGTGGGAATATTAGCATTATGGGGATAAGTCTGGTTTACTCAAAAAATGCAAGTAAATAATCCACATGTCTATGGTGATTCAAGATCCCTCATTGAGGGAATAAAAGGACACACAATAGTTGACCCCCTTCTCTTATATGGATGGATCCACCACATCAAAACGCTCATGGGGACTCTTCCAGGGATTTCTACTCACCACATATACCGTGAATCTAACATGGTGGCAGATACACTCTCTAAAGAGGGTCTAAGTGGTGTTTTTGGGGTTACAAGGTACAGTTTCATAGATGACAATATCACTCTCCTGGAGGGTTTCCTCTATCTTCCATAGCTTATGATTGTATCACTGTTTTATAATTTGTGTTTCTTTACAGGAAGCTTTTGTCTGAAAAATGAATGTTTAGTATGATTTTTGATAAAACTTTAAAGTTTTTTTTTTTTATTTTCTTCTTGATTATTATGGAAATTAAGATTAATTTTTATGACATTAATTCATTTTCACTTTAAGAAACCATTCAAATACTTACCATCCATTATTTATTTTAATTTAATTTTTTTTTTTTTTTTAAATTACAGGAATCCCGTCCGAACAAAATTTTCCTTAATATAAAAGGACACTTTAATAAACAGTGAAGCACTTCCAAATAACTAAAGTGTTCAATTTAACGCGGAATAAAGAGGTTCGAGAAAGAAACAGTAAACCACTTCCAAATAACGAAAGTGTTCCATTTAACGCGGAATCAAGCGGCTGGAGATAGAAAGAGTAAAGCACTTCCAAATAAAGTGTTTAATTTAACGCGGAATCAATAGGTTCGAGATAGAAATAGTAAAGCACTTCCAAATAACTAAAGTGCTCCATTTAACGCGGAATCAAGAGGTTGGAGAAGTTAAAATAGAATATTTAATCCAATTTTAATGCTTAGAAATGGATGCACAGTTGCATCTCAATAAAGTATTCAAATTAAGTCTGCATAACTGTTTACACAATTTAAAAGAGGATATGTCATCAAAGTCCTCCGATATGAATATAGTCTGTACGAATAAAGTTTAACGCGCTTACTGGGGAGTGGAGATTACAAAAGAGTAATAACCATTTGGATAATATCCAACCTGCTGTATCCTATTCTAATTCTATTGCATACAAAGATCCTAAATATTGCCATGGAACTCGATAAGAAAATACACAGGGAAGAGCTCTATTTCCTATATAGATTAATCTAATTCTAATTCTTTATTGAACATAAGTTTATAACCAGAACCAGTTGAAAGTGAAGCATTGCTGGGAGAACCAGTTGAAAGTGAAGCATTGCTGGGAGCTAGTATCTCCTCAAGAAGATACTTCAGGGAACAGAGTGCTCTCATAGCGTCGAATCGCGGCTCTCTCTCGAGAAACTTCTGCTCACCATAGACTTTCATATAATCTTTTGAGACGAACTTCGGATAACTATAGCCACTTTGGGCATTGATGTTATTATTGTCATTTTCATTGCCATTCTGCTCTGTCGCCTTCATGATCAGCTGTGGAGCTGGAAACACCTCCGCATTGGTCGATGGGTTATAAAACGCTGCGACCGACATTCGATTCGCGTCCTTTTTAGAAAGCACGCGATGCCACATGCTCTTGCATTTCCCATTGGTCATCACCTGATTTACGCGCAAACCCCATCATTAGTAATTAGATAGGTCATATATACACCAAAAAAACATTTGATATTTGAATATATACAATTTATATACCTCCAGCTGATCGCCAATGTTGATAACGATTGCGTGTAGAATGGGTTCGACGTCGAACCAAGTGCCGTCCTTGAGAACTTGAAGGCCACCCACTTCATCATCTTGCAGTAGCAGAATGACTCCGCCAGCGTCCAAGTGGGGGCGCAGCCCATCGACGAGTTCTGGCCTTGGGCATGGCGGGTAGTGAGCCATGTTTATGCCAAAGAAAGGGGCTTTGCCGTCGCCATTGCCCCCTGCTATGGCTTCTTTCAGATACCCTTTCTCCAGTCCCAGATTTTCGCAGATTATATCTAATATTCTTTCCCCGAGTATCTTTACTTCCTCACTAAATTCTTTCATCGTCTCTCTGCAATATCCAACAGATCGCTGATGAGCATTATTCCTTCAAAACATTTTTACAATTTTCGAATATGTTCTGCATTCATGAATAATAAAATAAACCCATAACCACCTATTCTCACTGCTAGAAATAATATCCAATGCATCAGAAAATTTATTTATCTAAAATCATCAAAATACAAAAATATTATACTTGAGATTGGTAGGCAAAGGAGGTGACACTGTGTCATAAGTTTCATCCTGGAGGAAGAAGCCCGTTTCCCAGTCGTCATCTATTTTCGTAGTACCAAAATTCTTGCCTTGGGAGACAACACTTTCAAGCATCCCTACAATCTCAGACTTCTGAAATTCTGCGTCCATGGAATTTTTGTAATGTTCCTTGAACAGCTCCTTCACTCGGTCGAGAAGAGCGTGAGGTATTCCGTGGTTCAGAAGCTGCATAATAACACATGACATACAATAAGAAGTGATAATATAGCAGAAAAATAAAAACGATTGTACTTGAGTTAATGAAAATTATAGGATGAGAATTAATGGGGGAATGACCTGAAAGAAGCCCCATTCTTGGCAGGCATTTTGTATCTTGGCCATCGTCACTTCCCTCTCTTCTCCATTCAACATCTTCTTCATGTCAATCACGGGGACTGCCATCTTTGATAAATCACAAACAGAAAAGCAGAAAAACAGCGTACTGGCAAGCTGTGTATACTTCCAACAGCGGACTCGATGAGGAGTCGAAGAGCCGGGGCACCCTATATATAGGAGTTTTCGTTGTAGAAGCGTGAAGCTCAATGGCGTTTTTTCGGACATGTCGGTATTTTTGACTGAAGTGGACAATAGGGTGCCGTCAATCGTGCGACCTGCATCAGATTCTCCTTTGATCACGTAAGGAACTGAGTGCATAGTTGATTATGATGCGAGTATGCGAGTATCCCACGGTTTTAATGAAGTCAAGTTTCAGAAATCGATGGGCTAGTGTCGAAAAACGTCGGCGTGCTGTTGGCAACTACTTTTGTTTTCATCTTTCTATGCTTTTAAAGAATATTCAGGTAATATGGTCGGTCTGGAATCTGACGTCAGGTAATATGGTCGGTCTGGAATCTGACGTTTTTTGTTTTTTTTGTTTTTGTTTTGTTTTTTTTTTTAATTTTACACATATTGGATGGCTAACTATTATTTTGAAACGTTTAAAATGGTTGCTAACAAAATAACAGTAAATTTGATGTTTAAGTGTGTATAGTAAATTTGATGTTTAAGTATTTAAATTGATAGATTATAGGATTGTTTTTATTGATGATTTGATAATTGAGTTATAATAAGTTTATATGTTAACTACTTAATATCATAATTTAGTAGATTTATTGAACATTATAACTATTTTTTAATAAATTAGCTGAAAATAAAATTTATATAGATAAAAATAAAATAAAATTAAAAAAATAAATAAAAATAAATAAATAAATAAATAAATTATATAGATAAAAGGAGACAATTTTTTTTTAAGAGTAATGCCATTTTTTATTTGAAATAAAACGATATACATTTTATAAAAAATATTCAGTGTAAATAAACTAAACGAGTAAATTATTATGGTTAGAAGACTCTTCTTACACTCCTGCACCAAAAACAAACAATTGTCATCGAAATTTCCACTTAACGAACAAAACAAATCTAAAATTCCACGTAAGAAGGGACTTTTTCTTTTTCTGGCCAAGGATCTTTTAATGTGTAAAAATTCTGAGATTCAGCGTCGACTTCGAAGAAGTAAGGGGAAGGAAGATCCATCATCCACGTGATATCACGAAGTCAAGTCCATCGCCTCTTGTTTTTGAACAGATTTTGGCCCACCCTGTCTTCAACTTTAACAGTGCTGGTCAGTGGGAGCGATCACATCAGTTCGATTACAATCATATCTGCTACCAATAGACAGCTGGGACCGAGCTACTTCTGCCGCAGTTCCGCAAGGGTTATGACGACCGGTTGTCTAAGTTATTTCTACTCGTTTGGGTGTTTGTCTAAGTTATTTCTACTCTATTGGATGAGCATGAAAGGCGTGGAGTTTACTCGATTTATTCGAAAGCTCCTAACTTCAGGCGTATGAATGTTATTCAAACTTGCAATTGGACTAGTGCAATTTGTATTTTTTTGTTGGTGTAGTCTTTGACATTTTCCATGGCATATTTTCAGGTTAGAGATATTCAAAATCTTTAAGGAATATGGTAGGTTTTTTATAGTTGAGAAAATTTATTATATTTCAGCTGTTATATTAGCAGTAGAGATAGTCATTTTTAGCTACTAACAACTAATGTAGATTGTTTCATCATTATTATTAAAGGAAAACCAAGTAACCTAGAATAACTCTTTAGTAGTTCATAAGAAGACCTTGACTTTTTAACCTATTTCCTTACTTCCTAGAAAAACGAGCTTTTAAAAATTCTTTAAAATTATAAGCTCCTTACTTCCTAGAAAGAAGAACTTTTAAAAATTCTTTAAAATTATAAGCTCCTTACTTCCTAAAAAGACAAACCTTTAAAAAAAAATTAAAATTATAAGCTGGATTGTTAATTATTTGTATAATTAAAATGTTCTAAGTTTTTTTTTTTTTTTTTTTTTTTTTTTTTTTATTTATTTATACATTTGAAACTACATTAAAAATCATAATTAAAAATTAATCATAATATTAAAAACATTTCAAAAAATAAAAATAAAATATATTATTATTTTTAGATGGTAAATTAGCAGGGACAATGATATCATAAATTCGTAGTTCAGCCTAGAGCTTGGAATCCTAAGAATTTCAGATTCTATCAAGATGGCTATACTTTCTGTGATACTATGATAGATAAGTCATAGAGTGAATGGAATGGAAAATTATGATGTCAATCACTCAAACAAAAAAACATTAACTAAAATATATCACCCTTTTATACCTAAAAACTAAAAATGTAATCTGATGTATCACTTTGAAGTAATGCTCAATTCAAAAAAAGTTAGAGGAGCTTAAACACAAATTCAAGAAAAGTCAAAGAAAATTGCAGCAACAACAAATGAATAATGACTACGTCAAGACACTTCAACAAAGAATGAAGTAATTTCGAGGATATAAAATTTGGAAGAAGAGAAAAAAAAAATGCAAAATTGTGAAAGTCTTCGCTTAGACATAAACTAACATACATATTCGAGTGATAATTGAGTTCATATTTGAGTTATATTGAATCATATGGTAGTAATTAAGGGGGAAGATTAGAGATTGTAATTACTCCAACATATCAGAGTTAGTTAAAATTAGAGACTAGGTTAGTTCACTCAATCTCTAATTTTAGCTAATTCTATGCTGGAATAATTACAATTTCTAACAAAATATACCACCTTTTATACCTAAAAACTAAAAGTGTAATCTGATATAACACTCCATTCCTTCCGGATTGTAATTCAGTCAGCGGTTTTGTCCGTTCCGTGTTCTATGTGATATCTTGTTTTGAAATCGTTCTCCCCCATTCCCCATTTTGACCCACTTATAACTTCGTTTACTTTGTGTTCTCTAATTTTCTCTCAGATGCAGCTTTCTCTTCGACTTCCATACTCCCTTGGAATTCCACTGTGTCGACCTATAATTATCTTTGTCGTTTCCTTATTTATTTTCGTCTGTGTCGGTTCCATTTTCTCGACATAAATATAACTTTCTTGGTGAAGCGCGTTCTCTAATTTCCACTAAATACAACTCCATGTGGGAAGTCCATTTTCTCGACCTAATATGAAGATACAACTCCATGTGGGAAGTCCATTTTCTCGACCTAATATGACTTCTCTCTGTGGGAAGTCCATTTTCTCGACCTACTATATGACTTCTCTCTGTGGGAAGTCCATTTTCTCGACCTACTATAGCTTTTGTTGTTAAGTTAATTACGATACTCGGTTGTTGCATATCCATCCGAATACCACTTCCTCTCCTCTGCCATTTCATATTTTTAACTAAAATACAGATAAATTAACTCAACCATTGCATATCAGTTAAAATTTTAGCTCTGCCATTTCTTAATTTTAATTGAAATACATATAAACCACTTCCTCATCTCTGCCATTTCATATTTTTAACTAAAATACAGATAAATTAACTCAACCATTGCATATCAGTTAAAATTTTAGCTCTGCCATTTCTTAATTTTAATTGAAATACATATAAACTAATTCAACTGTGCATATCCAAACAGGGAAACTTTTAGAAAAATTAATGTTTATTATCGTATATGGTTTCCTTGCCTCAGCCTAATTTTTTCTTTATTCTAGTTGGTTATATAGAATTTTGAATTCACTGCTTTTTCAGAGTTGTGCTAAGTAATTATATCAAATATATATGATTTTAAATCATTGTTAATTGGTAATTTGTTTGAGTAATTTGGATGATGATTCTAGTAACTGTTACTCACCAATTAGCTAGCCAAATATATCAATGACTTATGATTTAGCAATAACTCAGCATAGTAGAGAAGCCTACTCCTTATGTTTTATCACAATGGTCTATAAGTTTTTTTTAGAATTAAACTTAGTTGGATGGAAGAAAAAACAAAATAATAAAAATATATATTTTTAGGTGAAAAATTCACAATTAGAACAAACTCATGTTTGTTTGGGTTGATTCCCTCATCTCTAACTATAACTTTTAAAGTAGTTATTAAGCCAAATTACTCCCGTTTAAATAACCATGTCTAAAAAAACAAAACAAAACATGTTAATAATACAGTTTATTGCCAAGTAATATAAAAAAAAAATATGAAACATATTATTAAATTAGTAATAACAATTATGATAAAATTAACATACACTTTATTGCTAGGTAATATAAAAAAAAATATAAAACATATTATTAAATTACTAATAATAATTATGATAATCAAATTTTAAGATTAATCAAATTAAACATCAAATTACTCTTTAAACCTACCAAAAAAATACACTCTTATTTAAGTTTGAACTTCAAGATGTTCTTTTATACTCTTGGAAAAAAAATATATTAGATAATATAATTTTAAATCTAATATATTTTAAAAAAATTATTAAAATACCTCCATGTTGATAATGAACGCTGTAATACGTTACCTCATTGTCGATGGTTGTGTTGACCAGTAGACTTTGAATTTCCTTAGCAATGAATTAAGCTAGACTTTTTCCTTCATTTCAATCTTTCCTACTATTCAATAAACGCTTGTCCTAAGTTATTGAATCACCTGAAACGAGTGGATTTTACTTCAGCCCTTATGCTCATCCATTTAAAATCATTCAGACATGCAAATGGGAAAGTCAAATTGACTAATACCTATCTTTTACATATTAAAACTTACAATGTCAAATCAAGACAAAATTAAAATACAAAATCTATCATATAGAAAATTCATTCCTTGATTTGATTCAATCTATAAAGCCATTATATTCGTTATTTAAAAGTCATTCAAACTTGCAAATAGAAAATTCAAATGCACATGGCCATATATATATATACCATGTGGTAAATTTAAAATTCAATATATATACATAGATATATACCATTTCTTAAACTTAAAATTCAATATAAATATACAGTGATATTCTAACTACTACCGTTATTGTCTTTGAGATTTTTTCACAAACTTAGATTATTGATAAAATAATATTAATTATTTTTCAACTATAAACTGTGCATGACTAATTTAACTCATTATCATTGTTTTTTTCCTTAATTCAGACACCACCGTCTTTTGGTGATCACTTCACACATTTGCACTATTGGTAAAATTAATTAATCTTATATGTAAAAATATTTTACTACACCTGGTTATGTTCGAAGTGAAGTATGAAAACTTAATTAAATACTTTCTTAGGTTGAATCTAAGAAGTAACTTTAGGATTGAAAACAGGTGTATGTTCAGATCCACGTAAAAAAAAATTGACAATCATATATTGTATAAAGAAATATATAAAAATTAGAAAAATATATAAAGCTTTAATTTTAATTGCGAATTATGAATCTGTGAACCATATAATAAAATCAAATTTAAATACTCATCCAAAGCATAGTTTTTGGATAGTTATTTAATGTGAGACTCTTCCAAAACACACCCAGACCAGTGACGAAAGCAGTGCCAATTGAAATAAAGAGGATAATGCTCATGATATTTCAGGCGTTCTAGTCGTCCCTTCTTGTTTTCCTTGCAGAGTTTCAATGGTGCAAATAATACAAGGTTTCTAACATCTGAATTCACTACATGCAAGACACTAATATGATCACAAATAAAACAATGATGGAAGCCATGTTTTCTATCCAACCTTTTGTGCGTATCGGTAACAAAACTTATGCTTTTTGTTGTAGATTTTATTACTTTACTGTAATAGATGTCATCATTGTTCTTCATATTTGCATTTCAATGAAAAATTATAAAATTAAAATTAGTGCATAAACACAGAAACAAAGAAATATATACATACACATATTTTTTATAGAGTTTTTTCATATTTTTTTTGAAATGTTTTTTTTATTACCCATAAATCAAATAGCATTCCAAACAAGAGGAGCTGCAGGGCAGCAAGTCCCTGCTCTGAGCTGGGAAAAAGCAGCGTTACAATTAAAGCGGGAAAAAACAGCCTTACAATTAACTTAAGCTTGTTGTTACAGTTTGCAGAATACCTAATGACCTAAATATAATGTTTACAAGGCCTGCTGGCTTGCTCTGTGACAACATTGATGATGTGCTGTTAGAAAACAGGTTGCTCCCAAAAGCAGGAGTGCTTTGGCCAAAAGCAGGAGTGCTTTGGTCCCAAAAGCAGGAGTGCTTTGGCCAAAAGCTTTGTCTGAAGTAGACTGAAAAGCATATTGTAACTTGTTGTAATGGTATACCTTGCAGCCTACCTGCCATCATGATAAACCAGTTAACTTAGAGTCTCAAACAGAATAATGTGTGAACAGGTTTTCCATTAACCTACCCATGTCGATTTGTCAAAAACTCCATTACACAAATCCTATATGGACTTAAGACACACATATGGACTTAAGAGCTAAATATAATGCTCTGGGCATCTCATTAGAGGAATATGATATTTCAAACTGCAATAGAGTATAGCTCATAGCCTCATACAATGGAAAACATTAGAAAAACTGAAACATACTGTTGGCTGTACAAGGCCTGCTCGCTTGCTCTGTGACAGCATTGATGATGTGCTGCTAGAAAACAGGTTGCTCCCAAGAGCAGGAGTGCTTGTTGTAACTTGTTGTAACGGTATACCTTGCAGCCTAGCTGCCATCATGATAAACCAGTTAACTTAGAGTCTCAAACAGAAAGTAAACTAGCTCTACCTCCTATGCTTCTGATGGATGGGAAACTGGTCTTATCACATTCGTGTTGGTAGCATCAGCTCACGGTTGGCCAAAAGTGCTCTGCCCAAAAGTTGGAGTTGATACGCCACCAAAACCACCAGAAGCAGCTAATGAAGTGCAGAAAAGATACACATCGCATGTCAAATCTTGTAACCTAATACAAATTCCATTGATAGTGAAAGATAAATGACAAGATGGTTTTAATCTAGTTTGATCAAATTGACATTTTGTTTCAGATTGTATTTCAGTTTTGTTATTTGCAGAATGCGATGAATGAAACATTACAACCTCCTCAGTATTTGATGCAAAAAGAACACTGAGAAGCTAAGTAAGTTTGAGTAAGTATATAGGGCCATTATAAGTAGGATAAATAAGAGTGATTTACACCGGAGCCAAATTGATAAGGTGAAGACTGCTTCAGTGCTGGCCATTGCTTTAGCAAGGAACTGAAGCCAGCAGTGGGGGCTGTAGTAGTTGCAGCGACGAGTAGCTAGTGCGTGCTTAGCGGTTGTAGCCACCAGCAGTCAGCAGTAGGGGCTTCAGTAGGCATTTGAGCCATTGATCCTGGCATCGATCCGCATCTACACTTTATGCTTTAAGGAAACAATACTCATTCCACGCCTTCTGGATTCGCATGGGAATCAAACTCATTCGCGACACGAGCTTAAGATACAGGGTCCCTTGAGCAAGGAACCAAATCACTTTTTACCAGCTCGTCTGCAGCTGCTACTTGTGTTGATAACTCCGATGATTAAGATATCTGTAAACAAAGAGCGAAAGAAGAATCCTATTGTTAGTGGCCGTTTCTTGCTTTCTTTTTTCGTTGTGCTTCTACTTTTACGATATCCATAATCAAAAGAGTCATGAGGACAAGTGCTAAGAGAAACAATGCTGATAGTTCAGTAAGTTGGCTTATGCTGATGGATTCCATGTTCCGTGAAGCAGAGAGATGTATGTCAATATGTAGGTGCTGAAAGTAATTTATAAAAGAGTTCAGGATGTTTGCAAGCTGGTTTTAAGTGTGAATGGCACTGGGTTTTTGAGAATATTTTAGTAGAAGTAAGACGTAATCATTTGAAAAGATTGAAAGACAGTGGGTAAATACAGAAACGTGTTGTACAATCAAATAGGGAAGGCCGTGGAAGATCGCAACACTTGTGCGGGATATATTTCTGACAATGGATAGATTTCTGACAGGTGCAGAAATAAATACATGAATACATATACGGCCTGATTTGATATTATCCAATATGAATATGAAGGGCATTTATTGGAGATGCAAGTGCCAGCTGACAAACGAGGCTGGCTTGGGACTTCGACTGTGCTTGACTTAGTTGTGCATTTAATTAGTTGTAGGTTAAAGTGAATTTATGGACAATGCACACCTTCAACCTCAAAAGGTGGGAGCAATAATTTCAAGATCACTATTGCACCGATGGTCTTTACAAAGTCAGCAATAGAATCAATGCAATCCATGATTCATTGCAGCCTCTTATGTGACTAGTCATGGCTATGCCCACAGTCAGACTAACGAGACAGGTACTCTCAAGGCAACAGTCAATGGAAGAAGATAGGTTAACGTTGTCAAAGGTGAGTTTTCCTACTCAATTTATAGCATAACTTTCCACTTAAAATGACAGGCCCTATGAGCTCCAACTGTTCCATAGAGGCATGCTTGAATAACCAAACAGTGAACCCAATTGCAGAATGCCATCAATGCAATCCATGATTCATTGCAGCCTCTTATGTGAGAATAACCAAACAGTGAACCCAATTGCAGAATGCCATAAATGCAATCCATGATTCATTGTAGCCTCTTATGTGACTAGTCATGGCTATGCCCACAGTCAGACTTACAGCAAGTTGCAACTCTTGCATTTTGCCATTACAGTATTTTGCCTCACTTAGCTATTGACACGCATAGTGACAAAGGTTAAGGTTGGTGAGCAGCAGTTTCACCTCAATTTATAGCATAACTTTCGACGAAGGTGCTATGAGCTTCAACTGTTCCATAGAGGCATCCTTGAATAACCAAACAGTGAACCCAATATGATCTCTTTGATCAATAGTTTGGCTATTGAAATGAGCCAGTAGGAAAGGTACAGCAAGCCAGGAGCAAAAAGAACACTGAGAAGCTGCCATGCAGCAGAGCAGCAGGGTTTGTATTATAGATATGATCTCTCTGATCAATAGTTTGGTCATAAATTTAGTAACTTCCAGTAACTCTAATGCCAAATGTGACCCAAGATCAAACCTCGCTCGGGTTGTTGGGCCCTGTTTCCTGAACATGAAGGTCAGTATTGAAACATGAAGGTGACTATTGAAATGAGCCAGTAGCAACCTATCTAACTGGCAACTAGGAAACCTAGATTATGTTAAGACTTGCAGGGCTGGGAATATTTCTTACGTAGTTCAGAATATCGCAACCTCATTGCTGAAGAATCAGATGACACTTATAAAGCACCTCAAACAGAATACATCGAAAGGAGATAAGCAGGGAAAAGATGGCATATGTTTGCACATTGGAGTTAGTTACACCACGGATTTACTTATGGACTTCCAAATGTTCTAAAGTCAATTTACGATAAAATGGAGCAAATCTAACCAACAACCGGGCCATTAAGCCAGGAGCAAAAAGAACACTGAGAAGCTGCCATGAAGCAGAGCGACAGGGTTTGTATTAAACTATATCTATCCATTGTTGTTACTATCCTCTTATAGAAAAATGGATAAATGACCTATAATAAAATGGCTATAGAGACCAACATGTTTAAATAGAAAATTAATGAAACATCAATTTTAATATTAATGAATTGTTGTATAAATTGCTTCCAGATCCTTTTGATAAACCCTAGCACTGGAAAAAAGGTTCCGCAAAAGAGACAATTAGGAACCACATTGGTAAGATTCATGAATATGAGATTCTTGGCGTGAAAGTCTTGTAGATTATTATCTACCAATTCAGAAAGCAAATACTGCATTAAAACGAGCTTCATCAATTTTGTAAAATTCCCCCTGACATTTGTCAGGCATAATGAATGGATGTACCTCTGGTGGTGCAGCACAATGCATGTAGAAACAATGATAATTTCTCTCTGGATCAGAGACCTGAAAAACACGAGAAATTTCTAGAAGGTACATCCTTAGAGCAGCTCCTGATATCTTTCCATTTTTGTCGAACTGGAGTTCAACAAATTTGCCAAAACGACTGCATCACAGATGCTTTTCTATCAGATGAATCATGAGATATACAAGCACCATATGTTTCACAGTCATTCTGAAATCCATTTTGTTGAGCTTAGTTCAATTGGCTAGTTACAAAATAAATCATAGTTACGCTTCTATGAGTCACCTAGAATTGTTGTTTTTGAATTACCAAAAACTTCAAGAACGGGATTTGACTGTAGACATAACCAGTACACATTATTTTAGTAATACAGCAACAAGTACACTATAAGCTATGGAGAAGCATTACCTATAACCATATGTATGACAAAGAATGCAGTTGTTTCTTACTTCCAGGACTTGTTGCTCCACTGTTCTTCCCTCTATTCCTGATCCACCACTCCTAAATGCAAGGTAACACATAAGAATTTTGTTGTTTCTGTTTTTCCTGCTCCACTTTCTCCGCTGACTAGCTTTTCCCCTCCGTGACCATGGCCCTGTATGTAAACAATTAGGCATTATGTAAGAGTGGCCTCCCTAAGGGAGGTTCAGGCTCAGGTTTCCCATTGCCAGGCACATCCACGTTTAGCTCTAGAACCCGCGCTATGATTTTCATGTATTGATTACTGATAGGAAATAATACCCTCTAACCAATAGGTCAAATTCATTTCATCCTTTATGAAAAGCAAAGGATTTATCCATTAAAGATACTCTCTAGGTGGATTGTTTCCAGCAAAATGAACAAATTCAAATAACACAAGATCCATGATGGTACCTGTAACAGGCATCTGCCACTTCAAAAACATGAGGATTTAGCTCTCCAAAAGCAGCACCTTTATATTGTTCCATCATACGGGTATCATACAAGTGTGGAAGTTTTTTGAAAGGATTGACAGCAATCAATATATTCCCTGTGTATGTCTGTCAATAAGATGTTGTTCCATTAGACCAGAATAGCTTTAGGTAGTTCTAAAGTGCCATTGTAGTAAAACAGGAAGGTACTTCTCAAAAGTATCCAAAACACTAAACGTGTTAGTTAGAAAGAAGCACAACAATTTCTTAACTTGCTTGAAATGAATTAAAAATACAATCTCAAAGCATCATAGTAAGCAGGCCCCTTACATAAATTTTATCAAGATCAAATCTAGCATACAAAGTTTGTAGAACCCCTGGCTCATGCAAATAGCCCACACTTACATTTCTAGGCCCCTGTCTAGGTTCATGGGAACCCCCAATTTCCTGCTGCACATGGGGCCATCCACCTGCCCAATCAACTTGCGGGCTCACTGCCTTGGGCAGTCAACAATGAGCCCTGCCTCCCATCTCATTAAGAAGATTTTGAAGAGGACGAGCCAGGCGGCTCTCCTTCACTAATCAATTCGATCCATTTATCTAGATCCTCCATTTCCATCCTTCGTAGGTATGCTTCCCGATCCTCCTTTTGAGCGTTCGGTCTAGCATACATCATATCCATCTCGTCATCATCTTCTATCAGCTCTAGCCTCCTTGTCAAATCCAGGATGCTATCCGAGAGCGATTTGATGACCAAATCCTGTTCGGCAAGCTTTACCTCCATACTAGATAGTCGCTTGTTCGCCTTTTCCTTTTCTTCCACCTGCATCCCACCCAATATATGATCTCTTTTTGTCACACCCACGGTAGGCACTCCTATGGGCACATCCGACCTCCCATCATAGATGAAGAGTTTCCTTAGATGAGGTACTATCATTGCTTCATGCTGCTTCATGAATTCCATCCCTAATACTGCCTCGTAGTCGTCGATTCGTACTATGGTGAAGTCCACCTTTCCAGACCACTCACCCAGTACCATCTCTACCTTCTCCGCTATACCAAGAATCGCTGTCGGAGGGGAATTTACGGTCTTCATGTGTGCTTCCACCAGCACAAACTTTAGACCCAACCTCCTCACGGTGTCTTCGCTCATGAAATTGTGCGAGGCTCCGCTGTCCACCATTGTGAGCACCTCGGTTCCACCAATTTTCATGTTCACATATTCCAACCTGTTCCTCTCAGGATTCCTCCTAGAGGTAGTCTCCGTTGTGGCGGAGGCTACGAGGATCTGCATCATCCCTATGGAAGTATTGTCCTCTTCTTCCTCTTGAATAGCAGCGGTCACCTTTGGCTTAGAAGAGCAGTTCTTCGCCATGTGTGGCCCTGTACACAACCAGCACTTCAAAGGCTTTTTCTCCTTTGATGGGTTATCTGCTTTTGAAGTGTCTTCCTTTTTCTTCTCCTTCGGCTTCTCAGACTTCTTTCTCTCGTTAGAAGTCTCGTCGTAATGGTCTACAAGTCTATCGACCGCAGCAAAGGCTTCCTCAAGCGTCCTGATTTTCTGCCTTTTTACCTCATTCCGAGCCCACGGCTTCAGCCCAATAATAAAATTGAAGACTTTATCTTTTTCGGCCATATCAGGAAGTTCCGAGACTGCGCTTGAGTACTCTTGCTGGTAGGTCTGTAAGCTCCCCGTCTGTTTGATGAATTTGATCTTGGTCCTTGCCTCCCACGTCTCGTCCTGCGGGCTAAAGTGTGACAGCAAGGCCTTCTTCATGTCCTCCTAAGAGGTAATATCATCAGCACTGCCACTAGCAATCTGATCTGCCCTCCTTCTCCACCACATTTTGGCATCATTAGTCAGGAACTGCGCAGCTACCTTGACCTGTGCTTCTCCTTTAGATAGGTTTAGCCTCTCCAGATACTGCTCCATGTCCCATAAGAAGTTACCAAGAACCTTCACACTCCTTGCTCCATCATACGACTTTGGTTCTTTGAACTTTACATGGGGCACTCCCCCACCTGTATTGTGTCTCACAACTCTTTTCAGTACTGCGATCTCATCCTGGGCTTCTTCAAGAGCCTTGTTTGCTTTGCTGAGGGTTCCCTTCAAGTTTCCAATCTCTGCTAATCCTTGGTCCCTTGACTCCTCGACTTCCTTTATTCTTTCTTCAAGTTGGGTACACCAGAAATCAGTGTACTCGTTCTTTGTCTTGAGCTCATCATGCTGTACCTGAAGTTCATCATGCTTCTCCCGGAGCTCCTTGAGTTCCTCTTTTACCCCTGAGATGGCCTCCCGTTCTTTGTTCAACGATTCCACCTCTTGGTTCCAAGAGCTTTCCAAGCTATCCATTCTCTCAATCACCTTGTCAACGAATTCAGGAGTTGCTTCCCTCGCTACGTCCTTCATTGCATGATTAGTCCCTGCTTGAGAATTGGCAGCCATCTCCTTATTCTTTTGTGACCTGGTCCCGACCATTCACTACCTGCAACTTTCGCCTCGTTGGTTCTCCAACCGAGCTTCACGGCACTTGTTTAATTCTGCACGAGCAACCTTTGCTCTGATACCAACTGTCACGCCCTCAATAACTTTTTTCGTTTATTGAGGAGTGCGGCACCACCTTTTACCGGGTTTGGGTAAATATGGACTACGCCTTCAACTCTTCGACACTCAATTCTCCTACCGAATTAGTGTAATTTTAACTTCACAACATTAACTTCATAAACCGAACATAAACAACAATTATAATAATTTGACTTTAATTATAATTCGTTTGACATAAACCGCAACAATAATAAACGATCAACACATTAACACCATGTAATGAGAGGGGCCAACTTCTGAACAAGTTGCGCCCCAAAACCTATTTATTAATTTTCCAATTTCTGTTACAATGCGTGAGCCTTACGGCCTCACAACTTCCCAACAGGCCCGCGGAAAACAGTTCTTTATAACCAAGTTATGCCAGTTTACAACTTTGCCGCACTACGTGCGTCCTCCGTTCAGTTGAACCGGTCATACAAACAGGCTCGCGGCCAATAATACTCCCACCGAATTACCGCAGGTCCTCGACCCTTATGCCGTTCCGCCTATGGCTGTGCGCACTGCCCGTGCCTTGCCTAGACCGGCAGAGTGGTTCCGCCCTCCATTCGGTCAATTCTGTTCACTGTCCGATGTGTATCCCATACACCTGTCCGTTCGGTCAGATTCGTTCACTGTTTGGCGTGTATCTCATACACCCGATCGTTCGGTCGAATTCGTTTGCTGTTCAACGTGTATCGCATACACTTGCTTGTTTCTTTCAACCCGATCTCTGTTCCGCAGTTATAACTGCCCTTTTACCGACCCCCTACTCCGCCTTCACAACCGAGACTATTCTTCACATTTCACACTTCTGCTCACTCTGTGTAGATCTCGCTTGAAGACTTGATCGAAGACCGAATTGTTGATGTTCAAATGGCAATTGCGCTGCCATATATATATGCTTTCCACCGCCTATTTGGGACGGGCGTCGGCTTACCAAGCCGACCCCCGAAATGCGTTTAATGATTGTTCGCCACCCCAAGCCGACTTGTCCAATCTCGAACCATCGTGTCTCTTTCCTCTTTGGGGGTCGGCCCTTGGGTACAAGGCCGCCCACGTTAAGAGGCTATAAGCTTCTGCCCTTCCCCTCGCTAACTAACTCGCGCGTGCCCTTCCCTTGATCTGCTATTACTGTCATTCGTTGAATTGCCGCCGTGTTGTTCAGCTCGGTGGGTGTGCGTGCTCACAGTTCGGTTCGTTCACTGTTCGTTCGGGCGGGCGGGCGCACTACCGTGTCGCCCCGCCCACCGTTCGGTCCACATCTCTGTCATGTCCCTTCGCTGTCGTGTGCATCTTTGTTCTGTTTACTCCTTCGATCGTTCAGGCGGGTGGGCCCACTATCGTGTCGCCCACCGCCACCGTTTCACCGTTCTTCCAATCGGTCAACGTGTTCGGGCGTTCACCATATGAACCGTCCCATCGCCCAAGTGTTGTCTTCGCCTTCGTTCGTTTGGTTGTTCGGGTGGGTGGGTGTACTACCGTGTCGCCCATCGCCATCGTTTAATCAACCACCCGTTTGAGCAACTTCATATTCGTTCGGGCGCCCGTCGCATGGTTCGCCCTGCTGCCCGCATGCTGTCTCTGCCGCACCGGTAACCTGTTTTCGTGTGCCAAGTCTTGAACAGATCGTCGAGTAGGAGTTTGCCCGCCCGTCGTGTGGGTCGCGTGCCCGTGCGCGGAGCGCCCAACTCCTTGGGGCGTTACACGAGGCCATGAGAGCACTCTATTCCTTGAATTAACGTTCTTCATGAGATACTAGCTCTCAGCTATGCTTCAATTTCCCCTGGTTCTGGTTATAAACTTGTGCTCAATAAAGAATTAGAATTAGATTAATCTATATAGCAAATACTGCTCTTCGCTGTGTATTTTTTTATGGATCTCCATCGCATTATTTAGGATCTATATATAAAATAGAATTAGGATACATCAAGTTCGAAATGGTTATCACTATTTTGGAATCTCCACTCCCCACTAAACGCATTAATCTTTATTCGTGCAGACTATACTCATATCGACGAACTTTGATGACATGTCCTCTTTTAAATTATGTACAGTTATATAGTTTTAATTTGAATACTTTATTAATATGCAACTATGCATCCATTTCTAATTATTAAAGTTGGGTTATATATTTGGACCTTTTAGTTATGTGTGATGCCCCAGAATATTGTAAATAATTTTACAGTAAATATTTTATTTACCATACTTTACTTACAAACTGAAACTTTACTTACAAACTAAAAGATGATGGTGATTTGAATAAAATAATATTTTTCAAATAGTGGTTATGGAAAATCTTTTAAGAAAAGAAAAAATTGGCAACTTCCCAGGAGGGAAGTTGGAAAATGTAGTTGCTAGAAATGCAACCCTAACTACCTCTCCTAAGAGTGAGACTCCAAGCAAAAAGGAGTGGGAGGAGGAAAAAGAACCGTGCTGAAAGGTCAAACGGTGAAGATGAAAATGCTAAGTTTGGTGATGATCAGATAGCATGCACTTGGTGTGTAACGAACTTGCAGAGGTTAGTGACCTTGCAAGAGAGCTCGGGGGGAGATACAATCGAGGAGGACGTATCTCATGGTTAGGCGGATAGCAGACAGATAATAACGTAAGAGAACCTTCATAAAGGTGCACTACTTTTCTAGCAAGAGACAAGTAAGTCGTCTATCGTGGAAAACTTGAAGTTGTTGAATAAAAGATTAGTACTTGATGTGTTCGTAAACAGTTAAGGACTGTAGCTTCTTTCGTTTGTTTTATCTGGAAACTGTGCTAGAAAGATTAATATATATATATATATATATATATATATATTATATATATATTATATATATATATATATATATATATATTATATTAATATATATATAAAAGAAGAGACAATAGGCACCTATGGGGCTAGTTAGACCATCTAGAAGTGCAATTCTGTCTATAGGAAACTGTAGCGTTAAACTTATTACAGATACAAATGGACTCTAAGGAACAAGAATGAAATATTAAGAGAAAATTTTGAAGCTTAAAGTTGTCCCAGGAGATACTCAGATGAGTCAATGTATGGGAAAGAACCAAATATAAGATTGGCCCCACTGTGCGTGCTAAATCGTTATAACCAGCCTTTAAATAAACTTTAATACATTAGGGTTATTACAGTTGGCCAATTCTTTAAATGTCAGAAAACAAGGGTTTAGCTTTTCTGACTCGTTTTTAGCGAGGGTAAGACCATATCAACCTGAAAACAAGCATGGTGGCCTATACAGTATAGATTGGGAGAACGGTTGTATGTCTTGGGAATACTCTGTTGAGTTATTTACAGGTGAAATAGGAACACATGTATAGTGTTAAATCTTAATTTTCAGGACCATCTACGCACGCTACTCCTGTTATAAAATATTCAAGTAAACTAGGAAGTTTTCGTTACAATAAGAGGAACAAACATCTTTAAAACAAACCCAACTGTGTAGTCATGCATGAACATAATAGATAGAAACCATATACAGGTAACGAAAATGGGTGCTTGCCTAGCTTACAAAACCTACAATTTGCATGAAGTAACAGAGAATAGCGAAATTTCGAGAAATGGAAGTAGTTGATCTCTGAAACGATAGTCCATCCAGACACATGCACAACCAATAAATTACAGAGCCAGTTGCTTTACAATCTTAGGAAAGAAACATTAACAATTATATATAAATATACCTCAACACGGATGTTTGCAGAGAAATAACTCGAATAAGAGACAAGCAGAAAACAATACATGCAAGTATGCGATTTCAACATAGTAACATTGCTAAGTGAAAAGAATAGGATTATAAACAAATAACTGTAAACCAGAATAAATGGCCCTTCGTCGAATATAGGCAAGTATTGAAATCCTGGACTTTAGCAAAACCCAGAATTTGCTAGACAATAGTTAGAGTTAAAATTACAAGCTTAGGAGCGGGATGAGGAAATTACTCCAATGTCGTCTCAAACGCAGGACCACAGGGAGCCCTTGGCTCATAACAGTAAACCCTATCTAGGGCCTATGCTGTGAATTCAAAATGGCAATAACAAAAAAAAGAACTGTATCTCCAAAACTGGAGCAAAACCCCTAGAAATGCTTCAAGATTCATCCTTGCCCTCAGCCAAAACCTTCTATTTGCATAAAATGCTTACCTGGAACATAACGGCCAACACTAACTTGTGGAGAGGGCTATCTGTGTGGAAACCTCCTGATCTGCAGCTACATTTTTCCTTTTCCTGCGAGCAGAATATCGAGATTAACAGTAGGCAATTAGAAGTCAAACTGTGTAAAAACAAAATGTAAATCGCACTACAGTTAAGTGGAAAGGAAAAACACACACCTGGTTTATGTCCGAGATACCCAAGCACCGAGGAAGGCCTTAGTCCATGCCCATAACCCTCGTGGGTTACCATTCATCAACACAGAGCATTAACAGTGTAGGAGAAACCAAACAGTAGAGCCAAATGCAAAAGGCAGAGGAAGGAATGATACACATCCGCGATGAGGCGGTGGAATAGCCTCCCAGAATAAGGTTGACGATTGGATTGGCCTCCTTCCTCCCTTGTCGTCGGTGGGCTGAGGAATCCAATGTCTTAGGCACCAAGATTTCATCTACCCACACCACGTCAAGCAGGACAATACAACGATTAATGCAAGGAAGTGAGCAATAAAACCAAAGGATCGAAATGTGAAATCACAGTGTGGAAGGAAAGAGAATTACCATACAGTAGATTTAGTTGTCAGTCGGAAAATGTTCAACATAAATGCTCATGGGTACACTAACCAGTGAGTTGGATCGAGAACCGAACCAAAGCCAGTACCAAGGGTTGGCATGTCAGCAAGGTGCAGATACATAATCAATAAAAACCATAATTGGATAATTGAACCTCGTGTGATCCCGAATTGTAAGGGTTAGGTGCTAGTACGCGGAGTAGGAATTATTTTTTTACTATGTGCATATGTAGGTTTAGGAGTGTCACAAGTGGTATAAGAGCCCGGTTCCAAACACTATGGCCTCTGGAAGAACAGATAGAAACAAAGAGATAAATTGAAAACAATTTATTGCTGTTCCTGTTATTCTTTTTATTTAAAAAAAATAAAATTAAGTACTAACCCTCCCTCTGTTATTCCTACTGTATGTTAAGAATAGGGAAACAATAGATTTCCAACATGAGGAGAGCAGACAGTGTTCGACGTAGGTTTGTGGCGAGTCAGGGACCTGAAACAGGCCCTGAGAACAACCCAGAATTATGGGTGCAACTAGGAGAAGAGGCTTGCAATACAAATGTTGCAATTTTGGAGATAGTACAGGAGCTGAAAAATGAAATGGCCCGATTGTGAGAAGATAACGCAATGTTAACTTTGGAACAGGAAAGGATTATAAAGAGCCTATCTGACAAACAAAATCAGCAACCACTGAATCCCAGGGCTAAGCAGCAGAGGGTGTCGGAGGAGCGCAATCACCACACAGAACGTGAAGAGTTGGAAGGAGGGGAGGAAGAATGAGAAGAGCGATTTGATAACGCTTCTGAACAACACACTTCAAAGAGGCAGTAGATAGAGCTACAAGGGGAGTTTCGTAAAATCAAACCGCCGGACTTTGATGGGGAATTGGAGGAAGCAATTGAGGCATGGTTGATTAATATGAATAAATACTTCTAGCTATATGAGTACGACCACAACCTCAAGGCACGGTTGGCCATTTTCCAATTATAGGGAAAAGCCACCCTGTGGTGGGAAGAAGTGAAGATTATAAAAGAAGTAAGCAAGCATAACATAATGTGGGAGAAATTTCAAAGATACTTTAAATAAAGATACCTGACCGAGCGGTTTTATGATGAAAAGGCGAGAGAATTCCATGACGTGCAGCTGGGACAACAAACTATGGATGAGTTTATCACCTGTTTTACTTCATTAGTTCGTTACGTGCCTTATATTATAGAAGAGAAGGCTAAGGTATAGAGGTTTGTCTGTAGTTTACCCCTGAGTATGCGGGAAAGGATTGAGTTTGACAATCCAAAGACAATGGATGAAGTAATACGTAAAGCCAGAATTTGTTAACAACAGGGCAAATAGAAGGGAGAAAACCCAGGTAAAAGATGGAATGATAAAAAGAGTAATAAGCTGGCTGGGAATAATAAAGGGAATTGTGGTAGTGGTAATAGAGGTTTCACCAAGGGACAAAATAGCAGAAATGGATAGAAGAGTTCGTCAGGTCAAAGCCAACCAGTGAGTCCAGAATCAGTGAACAACTGGTAAAGCTGGACAGTGAAGGGACAGCAAGGCCTCTAGTGCAGTGTTTGGGTTGCGGTCGGCCTCACTATGTTAAAAACTACCCTCAACAGAAGGGAACTGAACAGGTTTCCCAGATTCACGAAGCATCAACAGTTGGTGATGTAGGACAGAGCCTGCCCAGAATTAACGTTGCCCTGGAAGATCGCCAGGCAGAGTACCAGCTGTCTATGGTGGAATTCGAAGGCAAAATTTTAGACATTACTGTAACTGTTTTAATTGATCCTGGAGCCACCCTAAGTTATATTAGACCTAAGGTTGTAGAGTATTGTAAATTGCAACCTGTTAAATTTAAGAATCCCTAGCTAGTACAACTGGCCACAGGGACAAAGAGACGAGTGCTTGTTAAGGTCATTAACTGCCCTTTAAAGATAGCAGAACAGCTAGTGGTGGCAGACTTGAATGTGCTTTCCCTTGGTTCGTATGATGTTCTAATCGGTATGGACTGGTTAGAAAAACACTGGTCCATATTCAACTATAAAACAAAGACTATTTATTTCAGAGATGAGCTTGGAGCAAGGCAAGAGATGCAAGGGATTAAGCGGCTAGTGCAAATTCAGCCAATAACCGCTTCTTACTTGGCAAAATTCATTAGGAAGGGATGCCAGACTTATGCCATCCAAATAGGCTACACTGACTCAAAAGACAAATCAGCCCTATTGGAAAACATTCCTGTGATACAAGAATTTGTGGATGTATTTCCAGAAGAAATTCCCAGGCCGCCACCTAAAAGAGATAGATTTTACAATCGAACTAGTTCCAAGAGCAGCCCCAGTATCCCAGGCACCCTATAGAATGAGCACACTAGAATTAACTGAGCTAAAAATGCAGTTACAAGAGCTGTTAGACAAAACCTACATTCACCCCAATGTGTCCCCCTGGGGAGCCCCAGTATTATTCGTTAAGAAAAAGGATGGGACCCTACATATGTGTGTGGATTATCATTAGTTAAATAAATTTTTGATTAAGAATAAGTATCCTTTACCCCGGATTGACGAACTTTTCGATCAAGTAGAAGGAGCAACGGTGTTATCCAAGATTGATTTGCAATCAGGGTACCATCAAATCAAGATTAATGAGGAGGACATATCTAAGACTACTTTTAGCACAATATATGGACATTACGAGTTTGTGGTTCTACCCTTTAGGTTGACCAATGCGCCCGCAACTTTTATGTGTTTGATGAACAATATATTTCATCAGTATTTGGATAGGTTTGTGCTGATATTTATTGATGACATACTGATATATTTCCGAACTATGGAAGAACACCGGGAG
Source organism: Pinus taeda (assembly GCA_000404065.3). Classification (NCBI taxonomy): domain Eukaryota; kingdom Viridiplantae; phylum Streptophyta; class Pinopsida; order Pinales; family Pinaceae; genus Pinus; species Pinus taeda. Next base: position 24,108 of record APFE030619625.1, read on the forward strand.
CACCTTAGGTTGGTACTGCAAACCCCACGAGAATACCGGTTATATGCCAAGTTCAACAAGTGTGATTTCTTTAAAGAATAGATACAATATTTGGGACATGCAATCACTAAAGAAGGGATTGCAGTGGACCCTGAAAAAGCAAGGACCATGATGGAATGGCCGATACCAAAGGATGTGGCAGACATCAGATCCTTTATGGGTCTAGCAGGCTATTACAGACGGTTTGTAGAAGGATTCTTGAGAATAGCTTATCCTATTACTTCCTTGCAGAAAAAGGGAAGAACCTTCAAGTGGAAAGCGGAATGCCAGAAGAGTTTTGAGTAGCTGAAGCATCTGCTCACCACCGCACCCTTTCTAGGAATAGCTGATCCTAGTAAGGACTATGTGGTGTGCACTGATGCAAGCAAGGAAGGTGTAGGAGGCGTGTTGATGCAAGAAGGGAGAGTAATTGCTTATGAATCAAGGAAACTAAAAGAACATGAGCAGAAATACTCCTTTTATTATCTAGAATTCACAACCGTTATTCATGCCTTAAAAATGTGGCGACATTATCTTATGGAAAGGAAATTTTTATTATTGACAGATCACCATAGTCTGACCAATTATTTTAGCCAGCCTTCCTTAAATGCCAGGCAAGCACGGTGGGTGGATTTCCTAAGTGGTTTTTGTTGACACCTAATCCGAAACGGATGGGTGAACTGGAAAGTCATCCAGAAGATGAACTGATCTGCCATATTTATGTATATAAATGTATGTTAGCTAATGAATAATATAATCAGTTTTCTCTCACTCATTCATTCTGGAGTTACCCTGGCCTGACATGGTATCAGAGCACAGGTCCCAGAAATAGTTGTAACTCCTGTCTGAGAGCTGCTCAGTCTTTGACATCCCTGAAATAGCTGAAGACTGCCGCTGCCTGAAGACTGCGGCTCCCTGCATTTGAAACGCCTGGAATTTCAATGCATTAAAATGCCTGGAATTGGTAACGTATGGAATGATTCCTGCACTGTTATGAAGGATTGAATGCTTGTATATGAAAACGCTGTTTGGAATTTAAATGCTATCCGCTGCCTGTTTAAATCTATTGGTCCTCTGCCTATTTAAATCACCTGGAACGCTGCCTGTGGTCATGTTTTGAAACCTCTTGAAGTAGGCTCTGGTTTTCTGGGCTTTGACGAAAACCATGGTTGTGGATCTCCTCTCTCCTGCTACGGTCTCCAACTCCATTGCCCGCGTGTTGTGCGAAGAGCAGTGATGCACAGTTAGTATGGCAACAAGTGCCAACTCCATTGCCCACGTGTTGTGGAACACTGCCTTGAACCACCTTTTGTTCCAACTGCGGTTGATCGAACTCGAACCCGCGACATATTCTGTGGTGTTTTCATAAGCCACCACAAGTCCGATTGCAAACCGCTGCGACCTTTATTTTTCTCTGCTCCTCTCCACGGTTACTCGAACTCGGACCACAAAATATACTAAATTTTATGTATTTCCGTGCAACTGAAGGATTAGGGTTGCGCTGTATCACCTGGGTGTGCGTTGAAGCATAAGACTATTTTTATTTTCTTCTCTATGCTGTTGGGTATCCAGCACAGTACCAATAACTGTTGTATGCATTCTCTGTCAAAGATTATGTTGATTTCAAGCAAGACAATGCCAACGTATTAATTTTGTCATGGTTGAGCTACTTGCTCTTATGTTCCAGCATTGAATGTCGAATTGTGGCTAGCCTAGTGATACCTATAACAAAATTTTGAAGTGTAGACTTAACAAAATTTTGAAGTGTAGCCTGATATATAAATGGTGATTTAAAGCAGAGACAAATATGGTGATAACTGAATTTTGAATATGGCCTGATTTTGAATATGGAATGATTTTGCATATATATATGGTGATATAAAGCAGATTTTTAAATGATTTTTTCTCCATATCAAAATCATTTTTAAAGCAGAGATATACACAGTAATTCTCCATATCAAAATCATTTTTTTTTAAAGCAGCAGAAGTTTTTTTAAGAGCATTTTTCTTTTGCCATCAGAAGTATATATCAGCAAAAGTTTTTATATCAGCAAAAGTAACCTTTTACAAAATGCATTCAATCATCTCTATGATAGGAATAGTTCTCACTGGCAAGGAGAACTATCCTGACTGGTCCCGGATGGTACAACACACCCTCATTTTCAATGAGCTGTGGAAAGGAGTGTGTGTCGGAGGAGACAGTGACCCAGAAAAGCCTACATCAGACAAAGAGCTTGCCATCTAGGAAAACAAGAACAGCAAAGCGTATGCATTAATAGCAGCGTCTGTAAATAAGGAGGTGAGTCGTCACCTTACAACATGTTCAACTGCCTTTGAAGCTTTACAAAAGCTGAAAGAGCTCTATGAATCACATTCTGCACTTGAAGTCGTCCAACTTATGATTAAACTCTTCACTCCTGAACTACAAAACAATGACCCTCTTGCTCTTGCATCTGAAATAAAATCTATAGTGCATGATATCAACTCCACTAAAGTTCAGCAAGATATATGTCTTATTGCTTTTCTCAAGGCACTGTATCCTACATACTCCAATTATCTTGAGTCTTTGCAAGCAAATGGAAATATTAAGGATATAACCTTTGAATCTCTTGTGAAAAAGTTTGCTGAAAGGGAAAAAGCCTTTGGAAAGAAGACAGTCCCTGAATCTTCTGAAGAGACTGTATGCATGGCTAATAAAGAAAAATATCCTGCTCAAGATTCTACAAGAGGAAGAGGTGGACGAAGAGGAAGAGGAAGATACTTCAGAGGAAGGGGGGGCAGACATCCTCAAGCAGAAAAGGCAGATTTACATTGTATTCGCTGCAAAAGAAATGGATCACATGATGCCTCTACATGCAAGCTACCATGGGACAAAATTGAGCAGAGAAGAAACCAACAGAAAGGTAAAAATGATGATACAGACAAAGGTAAAGCACCTGAATCCGCTCACTATATTGAGGCACAATGTAACATTGGAGTAAATGAAGATTTGTTTAACACTTCACTTGCTTCCTGGAAAAATGATTGGCTGCTTGATTCAGGAGCAACCTGTCACATGACTCATAGAAAAGATTTTTTTTAAGATTTCACTGACAATGTTGATGGAGTAGTATACTTT
>APFE030619625.1:30874-43847 GCA_000404065.3 Pinus taeda
AGATTAAGGGGGGGAATGTTGACACCTAATCCGAAACGGATGGGTGAACTGGACAGTCATCCAGAAGATGAACTGATCCGCCATATTTATGTATATAAATGTATGTTAGCTAATGAATAATATAATCAGTTTTCGCTCGCTCATGCATTCTGGAGTTACCCTGGCCTGACAGTTTTGATTTCGAAATCATTTGAAGGGGAAGGAGAATCGGGTGGCTGATGCTCTAAGTCAGAAATTGCAATTTCTGTATGATATTTCCTATAGAAAATGTAAAAGTCCCTTTGGGGACATGATTAGACAAGTAGCAGAGCAAGATAATGAATATGAACAAATAAAATAGCAAGTACAACACTCGAACAGTAAGGACAAACAACAGGGTTATGTGTTAGATACCGCTGGAATGTTGTATTATGAGGATAGGCTATATGTACCCTACCAGAACAGCATTAAAAACTTGATTTTGGACGAATTTCATAGAAGACACTATGCGGGACACTGAGGATATCAGAAAATGATTACAACACTCAAAAAAGAGTATTACTGGCCAGGCATGAAGAATGATGTGGTTGAATACATGGCACGTTGTTTGGAGTGTCAACAAATTAAGGCAGAGCACCAACACCCTGCGGGACTATTACAACCGTTACCTGTCCTAGAATGGAAATGGGAAACTATCTCCATGGACTTCATAACAGGTTTGCCCAAGACAAAGAAAAATAATGACTCCATCATGGTGGTGGTGGATAAGTTAAGTAAATCAACACATTTTATACATGTACAATCTACTTTTAAAATAGTGCAGATTGCCCACATTTTCATGTAGAACATTTTTAGGTTGCATGGGCTACCTAAAACAATAATCTCAGACTATGATGTAAAGTTTACCTCATTTTTTTGGAAAACATTGTTTGGAGAATTAGGAACTCAGCTAAATTTTAGTACAACTTATCACCCTCATACTGACGGACAAACTGAATGAGTGAACCAGGTGCTGGAAGACATGTTAAGGGCATATGTAATGCAGCAACCAACCAAGTGGGATGATTATCTGCACTTGGTCGAGTTCGCATATAATAATGTTTATCATACATCATTGCAAATGAGCCCATTTGAAGTCTTGTATGGGTGAAAGTGTCGCACACCCTTAAGCTAGAGTGGACGAAAGACAAATTAATGTTAGGACCCGACATGCTCAAAGAAATGGAGGAGATGGTGAAGAAGGTATGGTCTAATTTAAAAGTAGCTCAGGATAGGCAAAAGAATTTCGCTCACTGGAAGAGGAGGTTCAAAGAGTACCAAGTTGGTGATCATGTGTATGTGAGAATTCATGCAAGAAGAAGCGCATTACAATGGGGTGGGTGCGCTAAGTTGGCACCTCATTTTTGTGGACCATTCTAGGTCTTAGCAAGAATTGGGCCGGTGGCATACCAGCTTGCTCTACCAAGTCACCAACGAGTCCATAATTTCTTCCATGTCTCAGTGTTAAAAAAATATGTTTATGATCCTAAACATGTAATCTGATGGCAGGATATACAGGTAAGAATTGTCTCCGGTAATTCATTCCAAATGTTTTCTTCTAAAAGACACTGACTTAGGTTATTGCATGTTGCAGGTCGAACCGGAAGGAGAAATCCTGGTTGAGCCATTGAATATCCTCGACCAGAGAGAGGTAATGCTGCGGAAGCGGGCTATTACCCAAATTAAAGTGCAGTGGCAGCACTTTGGGCCTGAGGAGGCCACCTGGGAAGATGCTGAACTTATGAAAAAGGCTTACCCAGAACTGTTCATAGCTAAAAGACATTGGGATGATGTCCAATTTTAGGAGGGGGAAATGTGATGCCCCATAATATTGTAAATATTTTATTTATCGTGCTTTACTTACAAACTGAAGGATGATGGTTATTTGAATAAAACAATATTTTTCAAATAGTGGTTATGGAAAATGTTTTGAAGTAAGAAAAGAAAAAACTGGCAACTTCCTAGGAGGGAAGTTGAAAAAGGTAGTTGTTGGAAATGCAACCCTAACTACCTCTCCTAAGAGTGAGACTCCAGGCAAAAAGGAATGGGAGGAGGAAAAAGAACCGTGCTGAAAGGTCAGATGGTGAAGATGAAAATGCTAAGTCTGGTGATGACCAGATAGCACGCACCTGGTCTACAGCGAACTTGCAGAGGTTAGTGACCTTGCAAGAGAGCTCGGGGGGAGATACAATCAAGGAGGACGTATCTCATGGTTGGATAGACAACAAACATATAATAACGTAAGAGAACCTTCATAAAGGTGCACTACTTTTCTATCAGGAGACAAGTAAGTGGTCTATCCTGGAAAACTTGAAGTTGTTGAATAAAAGAATAGTACTGATGTGTTTGTAAATAGTTAAGGACTGTAGCTTTCTTCGTTTGTTTTATCTGGAACCTGTGTGTAGAAATAATAATATATAATATATATATATATAATATATATATATATATATAAGAAGAGACAATAGGCACCTATGGGGCTAGTTAGACCATCTAGAACTACAATTCTGTCTATAAGAAACTGTACCGTTAAACTTATTACAGATAAAAATGGACTATGAGGAACGAGAGTGAAATATTAAGCAAAAATTTTGAAGCTTAAAGCTATCCTGGGAGATACTTAGATTGAGTCAATATATGGGAAAGAAACAAATATAAGATTGGCTCTACTGTGCGTGCTAAATCGTTATAACTAACCTTTAAATAAACTTTAATACATTAGGGTTATTACGGTTGGCCAATTCTTTAAATGTCAGAAAACAAGGGTTTAACTTTCCCGACTCGTTTTCAGCGAGGGTAAGACCATATCAAACTGAAAACAAGCGCAGCAGCCCATATAGTATAGATTGGGAGAACAGTTGTATGTCTTGGGAATACTCTGTTGAGTTATTTACAAGTGAAATAGGAACACATGTATAGTGTTAAATCTTAATTTTCAGGACCATGTACGCATGCTGCTCCTGTTATAAAATATTCAAGTAAACTAGGAAGTCTTCGACTCAAGTTTCGTAATAACAAACCCTCAAGAATTGTAACAGAGTCTGAGTCAGTAATGGAGTCTCAGAGTTTTAACCACAAAGACATAAGGGGCTCGTAACCATGGAATCCAATGCGCTAATAAAACATACAATGAGTCTTTTATTTTTGTTACAATGAGAGGAACAATCATCTTTAAAAAAAACCCAACTGTGTAGTCATGCATGAACATAATAGATAGAAACCATATATAGGTAACGGCAATGGGTGCCTGCCTAGCTTACAAAACCTACAATTTACATGAAGTAATAGAGAACCGCGAAATTTCGAGAAATGGAAGCAGTTGACCTCTGAAACGATAGTCCATCCAGACACATGCACAACCAATAAATTACAGACCCAGTTGCTTTACAATCTCAGGAAAGAAACATTAACAATTATATATAAAGATACCTCAACAGGGATGTTTGTAGAGAAATAACTTGAATAAGAGACAAGAAGAAAAAAATACATGCAAGTCTGCGATTTCAACATGGTAACATTGCTAACAGTGAAAAGAATAGGATTATAAACAAATAACTGTAAACCATAATAAATGGCCCTTCGTCGAATATAGGAGAGTATTAAAATCCTAGACTTTAGCAAAACCCAGAATCCGCTAGACCATAGACAGAGTTAAAATTACAAGCTTAGGAGCGGCATGAGGAAATTACTCCGATGTGGTCTCAAACGTAGGACCACGGGGAGCCCTCGGCTCATAACAGTAAACCCTATTTAGCACTATCCAGGCCTATGTTGTGAATTCAGAATGGCAATAACAAAAAAAAAGAACCGTATCTCCAAAACTAGAGCAAAATCCCGAGAAACGCTTCAGGATTCATCCTTGCCCTCAGCCAAAACCTTCTATTTGCATAAAATGCTTAACCGGAACATAACGTCCAACACTAACTTGTGGAGAGGGCTGTCTGTGTGGAAAGCTCCAGATCCGCGGGTCCATTTTCCCTTTTCTTGTGAGTAGAATATTGAGATTAACAGTAGGCGATTAGAAGTCAAACTGTGTAAAAACAAAAATGTAAATCGCACTATAGTCAAGTGGAAAGGAAAAACACACACCTGGTTTATGATCGAGCTACCCAAGTGCCAAGGAAGGCCTTAGTTCGCACCCATAACCCTCACGGGTCGCCATTCATCAACACGGAGCATTAACAGTGCAGGAGAAACCAAACAACAGAGCCAAACACAAAAGGCAGAGGAAGGAATGATACACATTCGCGGTGAGGCGGTGGAATAGCCTCTCGGAATAAGGCTGACTGCTGGATTGGCCTCCTTCCTCCCTCGCCGTCGATGGGGTGAGGAATCCAAGGTCGCAGGCACCAAGATTTCCTCTGCCCACGCCACGTCAAGCAGGACAGTGCAACGATTAATGCAAGGGAGTGAGCAATAAAACCAAAGGATCGAAATGTGAAATCACGGTGTGGAAGGACAGAGAATTACCATACAGTAGATTTAGCTGTCAGTCGGAAAATGTTCAATATAAATGCTCATGGGTACACTAACCAGTGAGTTGGATCGAGAACCGAACCAAAGCCAGTACCAAGGGATGGCACGTCAGCAAGGTGCATATACACAATCAATAAAAACCATAATTGGATAATTGAACCTCGTGTGACCCCGAATTGTAAGGGTTGGGTGCTAGTATACGGGGTAGGATTTTTTTTTTACTATGTGCATATGTGCATTTGCGTATGTAGGTTTAGGAGTGTCACCTTATGTGGAAGTGCTTTACTATTTATTAGTATGAAGATAAGTCTATCGATAATTAATTTGAATCCTTTACTAATATGCAAAATGTGCATCCATTTCTAAGCATTAAAATTTGTTTACATATTTGGACCTTTTAGTTATATGGAAGTGCTTTACTCTTTATTAGTATAAAGATGAGTCCACCTATACATATTTGAACCTTTAGTTATATGGAAGTGTTTTACTCTTTATTAGTATAAAGATAAGTTCACCGATAGTCCACTTCTCACATTTCTCATCCACGAGGAAGACCACGGATAGTACCTCTCTCTTTCAGTGCCATAAAGCGGAGATAAAGTGGAGATGGTACATTTTTTTTTAAATTAATGTAATTAAATTAATATAATTTTTAACTTGTTTATTGTTATAGTTATTTCTTTTCTTTTAACCAATTCCATTTTTATTTTTAATATAAATATTGGTTTATATTAATTAACTAAACCAGCAATCTTGTAAAGTAGTTATTGTTTATTTTTATGATTATGAGTTGTTAAATAGAATATACTCATGAAATTGGTTTATTATGTAAAAGTTTTATACAATATCAACTCTCTATATGAATAATTAAAAATAAATAAAATATATAATTAAAAATAAATAAAATATTTATTTATGATAAAATTTAAAATTGATTAAATTTTTAATATATTATTATTACAATAATGTTTAAAAATAATAATTATCCAAAATATTGATAAAAAATGGTTATATATTTGTTTTCTATTTAGAACAATCTATTAAACAATTTTCTTTAATAAACGTGAAAAATGTATCATGACATTTAAGCTAGATTAAATGGTATATTTATTTATTATTATGATAATAACTTAGCATTATTGTGAAAATAGTAATCATTGGGGGAGTGGAAATGAATGGTTGGAAAAGTTAGAAGGTAATGGTTCAGATTTTTATGCTGAGTTGATAGTATGGAAAATAGATAAAATAATACTTGTAATGTTTATATGCAAAGTAAATTTTAGATGAAAAATAGAATAAACAAAACAATATGAAGTGCCAACAATTGAAATTCATTAATGTTCTTATAATTATGATATATGATTCCATTAATATTAACATTATTTTTGGAAGATAATTCTTAATTTCATATTATCAATGATTTTAAATTGGTAATTTATGTTAATATTATACTTTAATTTTTTTTTTTAATTAATAAAATAATTGAAAAGTATTAAGTAAATATGTTATCAATACAAGAACATCATTTTCTAAGTGGATTGAATACTAAAAAGGATGGTCACAAGGTACTTTCTATCCAACCACTCATATCTAGATATTTTCTTTTGTAAATATAAGTACTTTGTATTTCATATTAAAAAAAACACTGAGTATTACATGATGATCATCACCATGTTGATATCCATACTATACCCCTTATCAAATAGATAAGCATTTCCATGCTCATATCCATACTATCCCCCTTATCAAATAGATAGAAGGGCTCAAATTACACAAAAGACTATTACAATAACCATAAGACACTAAACCTAAAAAGCGAGAAGTCCAGAAAAACTAAAAACATCCCCTATTTGCACATCAGAGAATACATAAGTTGTTGAGAATGAAAAAGGCAGAGAACTATATAGAAAAAAGTATTAACTTCACATTGTACCCCCATCTGCAGAGAAAAATAACAATATGCATCACCAAGACAAAAACAAAGGCATCATGCCATAATAACGCTTCATACATTACACTTGCAAAAACAAGAGGAAAAGATACAAATAAACTTCCTCCAAAGAAATAAACATTTTAAATATGCATTCCAAAGACAATGTTATGGCACCAAATTTATATCTACGCCCACCGAATTGAGGCCAACTACAATTCAACAATGTTCCAAAAAGCTTCTCCATACAAATTGCAAAACACTTCAAAAAATTAAAGCCATTGCATCTAAAAATAAAGCCAAAAGCACCAGCATACCAAAAACCATTAAAACACCATGACCCATAGAACATAGAAGAGAAGACAACAACCAAGTAGCCCTAAGAGGCTACTAAGAATAAACCAAACCAGAGAAACATGTGCAAAAATGGATGAAAAATTTAATCGAGCATAACATTCTATTCATGAACTGAAAGGCATATAAACATTATCAGTTAGAGGATCAATGAGATCACCCAAGTCCAAATCGCTCACAAAGAAACTTCCTACCCATGCCAAACAAGAGTTGACACTGTCTAAACAAAACCTCATGTTGGGAGGCATGCATTTAATGTCCTCTAATAAAGAGAAAACATGATAATTTTCCACTTGTTTTTCCTTGAATACAAGACATAGTAAAGTCATCATCTATTGATTTAACACTAATGAATTCATGAAATGAAACCTCCTTTTCCTTAATCTACCTTGAGTTACAAGCCATTTTGCACCCTCCCCCAACAATTCAAAGTAAGAGTAGTAAGTATTATCCCCTTGCTCCTTATTTTCCCGCATAAGGATCTCCTTCCTCACCTCTAGAGGAAAATTATCAAACGTAGTAACAACTCAATTATAGGGAAAAGGTCAAACCCTTTTGTGCCCAATTTTACCTTCACAACGTCTTTGACTACTGATTCTCTACTTGGGAGGCATGACCACCACTGCAAATAAACAATGAGTACAATGACTATTTTAACCTCTAATTATAAAACATGACCAAGAAAGATATGGAAGACCCTAAATGCCCAATCGGAATACAATTTTTTCATCACCCAATGACCACACCACTCGACCAAAACCCAAAAAATTATCAAATTTGTCACAACGCAGTTTCATGACGCAATGAAGAAAAAGTATTGGAAAGTCTTTACAACTTAGACATGAATTTAAGAAATTATAAGGAAACCTACACCCCTGAAACATCTCGTTAAACAAGGAAATTTGGACACCTTGAACCAACTGCAATTGATTTAGAAAAATCAAAACGTAAGCTAAAAACACTAGCACTAACAATTTCGAACACCAATAACACCTTGCCCAAATTACCTCAATTACCCACAACAACTCAACATTTATCTCTAAGGGCTCACTTAAACAAAGAAATTGATAAATTTTCCCAAAAGACCTAGACAAAAATCTACAGAGAACAGGTGAGCGAAATTTATACCCTAAGAACAACAAAGGAATGTGTGAATTCATGACTCATAACTAAAACTCGCCAAAATAAAGTGCATCTCGATACATACTAGAAAGGTACGAGCCACAAAAGACACCATCAAATGCAAAATTCCAATGCCAAAGGCCCAGTCAATGTATAGAATAGGCGAACAAAATTTATACCCTATGAACAACCAGGAAATCAAAATGAAACTCCCCAAAACAATGTGAAGCTCATTGCATACCAGAAGAAATATGAGCCACAAAATACACCATTCAATGAAAAATTCCAACAATAAGAAGAAAATATAGGAGTTCGAGGAAATGTCCTTGCCTCCTTGCACAATATGCTCGAACCTCCACCCATCCATCTCCATAAACTAGTGCTTTAAATCTTCAAGGCAACACACATGCTAACATAAAGACATTGGATAGTTCTTGCCAAGCCAACCTGCAGAGGAGCCAAATGTGCTAATGGAACCTTCATTGATGCAACCCTTCTAGTTCTATTAACACCTCATAGGGGTCATATCTAGATCTTTTCAAACTATTGAAATGAAGGTATTCACAATTTTTAATAGTATAGTTAATTTTTTGTATTATTATATTTTATTTTTCCATTTTGAACACAAATGATTCATGTATACACTTTATCTTTGGAGCATGGATTTTGTAAAAAAAATTATGTAACTCTTCATCAAGAATTTACTAAACATTATATTTCACATTAAACAACATAATTTTTAATTTATTGCATTTTTTCATGTATTCTCCAATTACATAGACTTGCTTAAAGTTCATTTCTTTTCAATTTTTGATATTTACCGTAATTCTCATTTGACCTAAATCTTCTTTTATTTGAATTTAATATATATTCACACACTCTTCTTTTCCAAAACATTTTACTCAAATATTGAACAAGATGCAAAATCTATTTTTCAATACACATTAGCATAACCTACAACTATATTTTAAGAAACTATACACATAAATTTACTAATAACACAACCACATAATAAATTACAAATAGACAATTTACAAATAAAAAATGCAATTCCAACCATAATGGCCCACTTCTTTAATTTTTCACCCTCCAATAATTATTATTTGATAAAAATACCTAATCATTGTTACGATGATAAGATGTTTGAAAACTAATTATAGATTATGCCATTTAATTTGTCATCAATGAGTATTGAGCCTAAAAAAGAATGATCCCCTTACCATATCAAGGAATTGGTGCTAAGCCATAAGCAACGATGGCTAGATAGGAGGTGTCTTGATCCATACCTATCTTTGGGCTATTAAAGGGATACAAGCACCATGAATAATCCACAAAACATGCCCGGAAAAGGAACGTGTCACGATCCCATAGTAGGAATTGATTTTAGGACCACGGTTGAATTTCTTTACCATCCATGTGAGATATTAGTGCCATGAGTAGGTTTTTGGTAGGAAATGCACGGTTAGTAAAAGGAAACAAGAGATTAATTCTTAAATGAAGATTTTCAACTGAGAGAAATTGTTAGAGATGAATGTTGGGATTTCTGTTAATTTCAAACACAAAAGAAATTTCACAGAGAACAACGCTCTATTTATTTTAATTCAGGATCTTAATCATAACAAAAAAAAAAAACTGTTACAAAATAGTCTTCCTCTACTCAGAGGGATTACAACAGGAACGCTTCAGTTCCAAAACTAATTTTACTATCTCAGAAAAAATTAGAGTTTCAGCACTGCTGTGCGTTGCAGAAAAAAGGCTCCCTTTTTAATTCTGCTCTTTTACATCTGCCATTGCATTTTCATATATATAATGAACAACACAAAAAAATATCTTTCATACGTGTTGCTTGTTCCCATACTTCCGTAAAGTAGAAAACAATAAAATTAAAAATTGCACCTACATTTACCAACCGTCTTAAATATCATTAATTACACGGCTGAAAATATCCTATCTGAATTTAATGCGTGGCCCATCACAACATCGCATCATAGCATCGGTGGAAAAGGAAAAAGATGTGTCGCCACTGCCATAACTGTTTGAAACATGCGATTTGCGATATGCGATCAGATCACATCGTGAAATTGCAATCGCAGACAATAGAAGGGACGCAATGAAGGTTAACAAGAAAATGTGCGATGTGCGATCTACGACTTGATCGCATCGCAGGGAGCTGAACTGGAGGTTTTCTAGAAACAGTATGTTGCGGTCGCTGTTGCTCCACGGAAGTTTAAATTATCATTCCAAAACTCCCCTTTAATTTCAACTGCTGGGTTTTTCTCCATACCCAGGCATTTCCTGAAATGATCAAAACTTTTCTTTCCCGATGGTTTTGTCAAGATGTTAGCTAGCTAATCCTCTATTCTGCGGTGCTGCAAAACAATCTCACCATTGTTAACCAATTCACGTATGAAGTGAAATTTGGTATCTATGTGATTTGTTCTTTTATGAAAAACAGAGTTTTTAGACAATGCTATTGCTGAGCTATTGTCACAGTAAATGGTTGTGCCCTTTTCTTTTTCATGACACAAATCTTTGAGAACTCTTCTCAGCCACACTGCTTTGCATTCTGCGGCTGTTGCTGCCACATACTCTGCCTCTGCTGTTGAAAAAGACACAACTGGTTGCTTCTTGGAAGCCCATGAGATGGCTCCCGATTCCATATGAAACACGTATCCCGATGTGCTTTTCCTGTCATCAACACTTCCAGCCCAATCACTGTCAGTGTATCCTGTCAACATGAAACTTTCAGAAGAGGAGTATAAAATACCAAACCCCTTCGTTCCATTCACATACCTTAGAATCCTCTTGGCTACCCGCCAATGAGTCTCTTTCGGTCTTTCCATAAATCTGGAGATTAAAATCACAGCGTGCATAATGTCTGGCTTAGTTGCAATCAAGTACATAAGGCTGCCAACTATGTTCTTGTACAAATTTGGATCAAAATCCTTGCTGCTGTCTTCTTTGGTCAATTTCAACCCCACTACAGTTGGAGTCACAGCTGCCTTGCTGTTCTGCATGTTAAATCTTTTCAACACTACTTCTACATATTTATCTTGAGAAATGAAAACACCATTTTCACTTTGGTCTACTTCGATTTCCAAGAAAATATCTTAAGAAGCCCAAATCAGTCATTTCAAATTCACTTTTCATGACTGCTTTAAAATCAACAATGAGAGAAGCATCATTGCTTGTAAAAATCAAATCATCTACATATAAAACAATAATAAGAATCTTACCGTCATTCTCCTTTATGTAGAGTGTGGGTTCACCATCACACTTATCATATCCATTCTCAATCAGATAAGCATCTATTCTGCTGTACCATGCTCTTGGAGCTTGCTTCAGGCCATAAAGACCCTTCTTCAGTTTGCAGACTTTATGCTCTTGGCCTTCAACTTCATAGCCTGGAGGTTGTTCAACATAAACCTCTTCTTTTAACACTCCATTTAGGAATGCAGATTTAACATCCATCTGATAAATCTTCCATTTGTGTTGTGCTGCAATAGACAACACTGTCCTCACTGTTTCCATCCTTGCTACTGGTGCAAAGGTTTCATCATAGTCTTTTCCTTGTTGCTGCTTGTAGCCTTTCACAAAAAGTCTTGCTTTGTGCCTGTCAATATTGCCTTCAGCATTGCTTTTGGTCTTATAGACCCACTTAACTCCAATGGCATCTTTGCCTTCAGCGAGGTCCACTAACTCCCATGTTTTACTCCTTTTAATTGCATTAATTTCTTCATTCATTGCTTCAATCCATTTATCTTCATTTACAACATCTTCAAAATGAATTGGGTCATCAACATGACAGTACAAAGCGAATAATGAATTCAGACCGGTATTGTTACTTACCTCGTTCATAAATCTCATTCAGATTTCTGAATCTTGGTCTTCTTGGTGTGCTTGAAGTTCCATCCGAACTTGAGGCTATTTCTAATCCCTGTGGTGTGCTTGAAGAAGCACTTCCTTGACTTCTTAAGGCTGTTCGAATTCCAGCTTGTGGTGTGGTTTGTTGTACTTGCTGTGGTGGAGGAGGAGCCACCAAGGAAGGATTATTCGCTGCTGTCCCTTCCTCTTCTTCTTCGTGAGACACAATTGTCTTCACATTCACTGTCTTCTCTAAGCTTCCATCCCAAGCTTCATCTTCAATCAACTGCACATCTCTGCTTACAATCAATTTCTTAGTGGATGGATTATAGAGTTTGTATGCTTTTGACTCTTCACAATAGCCAATAAACACACACTTCTCCGCCTTACTATCAAGCTTTTTTCTTAGCTGATCCGGTACATGTGCATAAGCCACACAACCGAATACTCTCATGTGAGTGACAATTTTCTTTTGACCACTCCATGCTTCTTCTGGTATTTTGTTCATGACAGCTTTAGTTGGGCATCAATTCAAGATGTAAACTGCGCAAGTGACAGCTTCTGCCCAATACTCATGAGGCAAGTGTTTTGCCTTCAGCATACTTCTAACCATGTCAAGAATGGTCCTATTCTTTCTTTCGGCAACACCGTTTTGCTGAGGTGTATACCTTGCTGTGAACTGTTTTTGTATGCCATTCTCTCTGAAAAAATGCAGAAAGTCTTGGGAGATATATTCTCCTCCTCTATCTGTTCTGAGCACTTTGATATAATGCCCACACTGCTTCTCAGCAAGAGTTTTGAAGTGGCGGAATTTCTCAAACACTTCACTCTTCTGTTTCAGCATATACACCCATGTCTTTCTGGTGTAATCATCAATGAAAGTTAAGACATATCTATTTCCGGGAAATGATGGTATTTGCATCGGTCCACACACATCAGAGTGAACAATTTCCAAGGGTGCTTTTGCCCTTATACTCTTTCCTGCTCGAAAGCTTTCTTTGTGTTGCTTGCCCAAGATGTAGCCTTCACAAAGGCTGTCCGGTCTTTCAATAAATGGCAATCCCTTTACCATTCCCTGTCTGTGCAACAGATTCAAGCCTCCGAAATTGAGATGTCCAAATCTCAAGTGCCACAACCAATTCACATCTTTCACTTGTTCCTGAAAGACTTCTTGTGTTACAACCGCAATAGTTCTTCCTTCCTTCAAAT
>APFE030619634.1:0-12230 GCA_000404065.3 Pinus taeda
TTATTTTTCAAGTAGCTAGTGAGACTAAATTCGAATTTAATTCACAATTTTAATTCAAGGACAAATTAAAATTGGAATTTCTAGATTCTATTTTTATCATTTCTTGTTGCTATTTTCAACAAAAATAAAAAGGATGAATAATAATATGACGATAAAAAAAGGATGAACATTAATAAGAGGAGGAGAAAGACTATTAAACTGACAGAGAGGGCTATCGAAGGAGGAAGAGGAGAAAGATCAGCAGATCGAGTGAGTAGAGTGGATAATCTTTCATCGTAAAGATGTCAAAAGAAGAAGTGGACAACTTTGGGTAATGCCTTCTTGGCCTTTCAACTCTGCTTGGGCCTCTGCCAGTTCTTGAAGTTAACACCACTAGGGGCTCTGCTACAAGGGGGACTGGGTTTCTTGTTGCAGCCTTTGCGCCTCTTCCCATCTTACACCCTCCTTCAATCTCCGCAAGGATGCCTGTTCAAGAGGGTGGGTAACTTTTATATGTTAGAACGACGTATTAATCCAAAAATTAGGAGAGACTATCATGATGATGAGATCCGATCATCCTACTTGGGCATGGAGTTCCATTTGGATAGAAGAGGAAGTGACAAAAACATGTTGTTTTTCAATGGGAAAATGTGTTATTACATCACACTGTACATCTGGAACGAAGTGGCTTACACAACTCACATGCTCATAATAGTCAACGCCAAGGGCCCCAATGCAGTGTTTATCAAAAATTATAAAGAAATCAGGGAATAGGTCACCACTGGTAGGGACATGACTTTCAAAGAAATTTTAAACTTGGGTGGGTTTTTATTACAAACCAAGAAGATCTACTGGTTAATCCCCATGTTATTAAGCTTCATTTCCACAGTGTTGGAATTCAGCACACCATTGAGGAAATGGATTTATGAAATGATCAATCTCTTGTTATGTTCTATAGTGCATCTAATATGTGACCCACTACCCCACTCGATGAGGAGGCAGATATATGGTTTAGGTAAGTTGGTGTAGAGCTTGGTGCCATCCAATGACATAAGCCTCAAGGGTACGAGGGGAAATATAATTTCTACCATAGCGAGAGGTGTGAAAGTCCATAATGCGGGTGCATTAACTTTGGTGCCTTTATTTTTCTTGGAAGAAGCAACGTCACAAGCCACTTTTCATAGTGACAACATTGAAATACAATATAAATTTAACGTAATTACGTAGAAATGTGTCTTAGAGGTGAAATTTTGGAACTTTATTTCCTTCCAGGAGCATCTGGTATGTGGTGCTAAATTTTGGATCACTCTTGTAAAGATGTGGCCATATTGAAGTCTCGTGTCCACAAAAGTTGAGCACAATGGTCAGCGCCATAACCGGAGGTCGGATGAGGCAGTCTACAACATTATTGGTGTTTCCCTTCTTGTACTTAATGTTGAAATGGAACTGTTGCAGATATGTGGATCATTTTTTATTGTGATCATTCTGCAACTTTCCTTGTGTCTGTATGAACTACATGGGTCAGTGGTCTGTGTGGATGGTTGTTTCCTTCACCAAAATGTAAGGTTTTCATTGTTGGCAGACCTACATAATGGAATACATATCTTTGTCATAGATGGGATAATTTCAGACTATATCTGAAGGTGTCTCACTGTGATATGCCACTGGATGCCCCTATTGAGTAAGACCTACACCAATAGCATAGTCAAAGGCATTTGTCTCAATTTAAAATGATTATTGCAGTTCTAGTAATGTGAGAATTGGTGCAAAACATAGGTGATGTTTCAACTTTGAAAACGCCTTATGTTGGGATTTAGACCAAAATAACTTTGCTTTCACTCCGCCCTTGGTGACTTGACTCAAGGGCCAAGTGATATGAGAGAATCCCAACATGAACCTACAATTAAAATTGGCAAGACCCAGAAATATGCGAATCTCTATTAGAGTGGTTGGGGTTGGCCAATCCCTAATAACTTGTATCTAGGTTGGGTCCACATGCACACCCTTCTCATCAATTATGTACTTCAAATATTGAATTTTGGTTATACCAAAAGTGCATTTCTCCAAGTTAGCACACAGTTTGTGTTGTCGTAGGGTTTGGAGGACCTGTCGAATATGGTGTTGTTGATTTGGGGTAGCATCGGATGTGCTCTAGCCATAAAAATTGGTGGAGAGGCTAAAGCACATGAGATCTCCAAGACACCGTAATGGTTTGGGAAGATTATAACTAGTTTGGAAGATATTAAAATAGTTAATATTTTTAATGGAGTTCCTAAGTCTAAATTTAGGAAAATAAAATATTAATGGGTGTTAATATAAAATTGGGTTAGAATGTTCCAAAATTCATGGATCAAGCCAAATATAATATTAGCCGTTGATTAGAGATTTAATCTAGGATTTTGATGGACCAACAAGAAAATTATAAGAGGAGGCTTGAGAGTCAGTTGGAAAAAACACCGAGAGAGATAAAGCACTCGATTTTCTAGGGCAGGGTTTACTGAGGAAATTGAGTGAGTGATTAGAGTTGCAGTTGAGGGGAAGTGAATACATAGAAGAGAGGAGGAGTTAGTACCAGGAGGATTAGCGTAGAGTCGGGAGAGGGATGCAGAGCCAGCTAGAGGCCATGCATAGGAGCCAGGAGTTGTGCAGAGCCAGAGAAGGCCAACGTGTGAGACGCAAAGCATCTAGGGGCTGACGTAGAGGCTACAGATGCTAACGCAGAGCCCAGAGAGGCTGACGATGGGCTAGAGAGGCTGATGCAGGGCCTAGAGGTAGCGCTGAGAGCATTTCATGGGATAGACTGAGAGGTGGAGAGCAGATAGGGTGACACAGTCCCTATTAGAGTGACACAGAGTAGCAGAAGCTGCATTGTTGTATGGGATCGTCCATCTAGTGTTTTAGCGAGAATACCTATCTCTGACTAGGAGCTACTACTACCGAGGGCATTCTCTATTGGGTGATCCATTTCTAGCACCCAGGTTGTATTCTGAAACTGCATAATAATAAAACCCTTTGAATAGTTGCATTGGTTTTCCTGCATTGGGTTTTTCTGGGAACATTATTCCAAAAACAATGGTATCACTTGTGTGCTTTTTTACTTTCAGTTGATGATCTGTATGTGTTGATACTATAATTGTATTTATTTTCAGTATTTACATTGTAAATAACTTGTTAAATAATTGAACAAGTAGGAAGAAATAAATTAAATAGTACAGGAATAATTTCTAACGGGTTAAACTTAGAAATTCCGATAGGTGTACGTGCTCTTCCCAACTTTGGATGAAGATTAGGATGTCGTCCAAATACACTACCACGAACGGGTTGGTAAAGGGCTACAATATGTCATCTATCAACCTTATGAAGGTTGTGGGGGCATTCGTCAACTCGAAAGTCATGACCAGTCATTCGAAAAGGCTCTCCTTGGATTTGAAGGCAGTATTCCACACATCAAAGATTTTGATTGGTACTTGGTGATAACCGGACTTCAAGTCAATCTTGTTGAAATATTTTTCCCCCTTGAGTTGGTCCAAAAGGTCATCAATCTGTGGGATTACCTATTCCGGAAAGTGATCTTATTTAGCGTCTGATAGTCAATATAGAGCCTCCAGTTTTTGTCCTTGTTCTATACCAACACGATCGGGATTTTACAGGGTGATGAACTTGGCATGATGCGCTCTTTCTGCAACAACTCTTGAATCTACCTCTTCGATTTCATCGTTCTCCAAGGTTGAGTGTCAGTAGATCGATCTATTGGGTAGTGTCACACCTGGGGTCAGATCGATGGAGTGCTTGACTTGGCAGTGTATGGGTACCCCTATGGGTTAGGTGAAGATGTCCCTGTACTCCTCCATGATCTTGTCCATTTGTTGTTGACATGTGGAGGAGCCCTATCTGGAGGTTGTGGATGTGCTTATAATCTTCCTCTTTCTCTAAGGGTGAATAATAAAGTAGAAAAATTTCTCGATCTAGGAAATGATCTTACTACATTGTTCATCAGAGATTAAAGAAAAGGCGGTAAGCAATGCTACCTCTAGTATTGTGTAAAACTTTTGACCCAAAGTAATAATAAAAAAATGAGGCCTGGATTCATATACAACATGATGCTTCCATAGGTATGGTTGACCTAATAAAACATAACAGACTTCCAGAGGGGAAACATCGCACAATACCTCATCTGTAAAGGGATTGATGCTATAAGGAAGATGACATTATTGGCTGACATGAAGATCTCACCCTCGATAGAGTCACCTGATGATGTACAGTTGTGGGTGCAACATTGTTGGCAACTTCAATCTCTTAACGACCTCAGTTGAGATCAGTTTCTTTTGGTTCCCCCAATGTCAATGATGAACTTCACCGACAAGTCCTTTACCCACATCTGGAAGTGGAAGTGCCACTCTCCCTCCTCTGGATCCTCAGGTCCTGCCTTTTGGAGCTTGGTGGGGGCTATCATCACAATGGGTTTTGTGTCAATGATCTACTTTCCTATTTTAGTTCCCTTGTTAAGCTCTAGTTCAGAATCAAAGCATGCATCTATCTCTAAGTCTTTTATCTCGGCCACTAGTTCCTTCTTTGTGTGACATTCATTCGTGTTGTGAGTGGGAGCTTTATGGAACTCACACCACTTGTCACTGTCCTTCTTCACCTTCCTGTTATTCTTGGCTTGTGAATTTGAGGAGTTTTCCTGGGGGTCACGGCCTAGCTTTGCCCTTTGCTTTGTGACTTGGGGCCACCTTTTATTTTCTTTGCGTTCGCAGATCCAAAGTCTCGCTTCTTCTGCTTGAATTTATACTCAATCTTGGAAGCATATCGGTATGCTACATCGAGTGAGGATATGTCCAAGAACTCCATTTTCTTCTAAATGTATTTGTGCAAAAACCTACGGTACTTTAGAACCAAATGTTTCTCAAAATATTTGATACGTAACTTTGTGTGCAAGGCATGGAAAAGATTAGTTATCTCATGCACATTGTGATCCCTTTGTTGTCGTAGTGTGGTGCACTTAATGTACTTGTCCTCATACCTTTAATACTGCTCCTTGACAACGTCTCGAAAAGAGTGCCAAGAGGGGGCAGTTGTAAATAGAGAGGGTTCCTTGGTCCTTTTCTCATAGTAAGTTTCCCACTAGTCCTTGAAATGGGGAGCAACCTTAAGCAGTGCAAAAATAATTTCTCCCTATCGGAGAAACTATAAACCGAAAAGTAACCTTCCAATAGATTCAACCATGTATCTACCACATATGCATCTATTTGACCTTCAAATATAAGGATATCGAATTCTACTTGTACCTTGAAGAGGGCGACACCTCCGAAGTGACTGCTAGATGATGATGCATCGTTGGTGAGCATCCGCCATAGGATCTGGGCAAAGTTGTCCATCGTTGTGTTCCTTTGTCTTTCGAGGGATTCTTCGAGCAATATTTTGAAAGGATATCCTACTCCCTCGTCTTTCTTTTCTTCCGCCATGGGAGGTCACCGGGGTCAAAGAGGCTGGTCTTCCAAAGATTCAACCAGTTCAATCCCTAACTCCTTATACCTCGACCTTGTTGGGGACATGCATAGAAAAACAAAGAGAGAGAAGACTAATCTAATACCATTGATCCATATTTATGAAGGAATGAAATGCAAAACATATATGAACAAAAACACAAAGATACAATGAAAACAAAACTTCAATTCATTAATAGCAAAGTACTGAAAATTCTTTACATGCAGAATGGAGATAAACTAGCTTGGGCGATGGTAGCTTATCTCTGAGAATAGATGTGGTGGCCACGTGCCTATGAATTGTGTTACAATGAGGCTCAAGGGACATTTTATTATTGAACAATAAAGGGAAAACTAGAAACAACCAAAACCCTAACCCTAGGAGATGGAATGCCAAGAGTTTGTGGGCCCCATTCGGGTTAGTTGGACAACCAACTTCTTCGGGTCGTAACTTGGTCATGTTATCTTCGTTTGGCATGTACGATACCTTGTTAGAAAGGTCCATTTGAGTATTACAATATTCGTTGAAGGCCTTTTCCTTTCCTATGGCTATGGACCTGATGCGTACCTCAAAAAACATCATTTAGGGGGTCAAAACAGCTCGAAAACCTTAGGACCAAAAAAATGCTAAATTTAGTAAATTTTGCTATAATCAAGGAAACTGAAGAAACCAGCTAGAGATCCAGGTGGAATAGGCCGGTGGCCACCAATATCCACCTAGATCAATTGTGGGCTCAATGCATCTTGGAAGAGACTAAGATCAAGGAAAAATGTGACATTGAATCAAATAAACAATCTCAAGCCTTTATTACAAAAACCAAGAAGCTGAAGAAGGGAAAATTTGGAAAGTCCAAGAAGAATCCAGATATGTCCAAGGTTAAATGCTTTGGATGCAATGAATATGGACACTTTAAGAGGGACTATCCAAACGAGCAGAACAACAAAAGAAAGAAAAGAAGTGAAGCTCACATAGTAGAAGAGAAGGGAGAACCTGAGAAGAAGTCGAAGAAAGAAGACATCAAATATATTTACTATTAAAGAAGGCATCCTCTCCATTAGGTTCTTTATGAAGACTGTATTTCATTTAGAATAGCATGCATTGTTGTTTACTCTAGAAAAGTTTTGTTGTAAAAGCATGGCATCATAGATAGTAGCATGTGATAATAGAAGATTTAGAGCCTACTTGATTGAATTTCTTAGTAGTAATCATCCAATTTATAAGAATGCAGAGATTAGGACCTTTTTGCATATTATTGTTCATCCAAGCATTATATAACACTATGTTAGACTTATTCGTTTTTTCTAAGGTGGATCATTAAGATCCTATTAAAACCATAATTTTGGAAGGTTCTTGGAAGAAGCATGATGACATGTTTAGTATATATTCCATATAGTATTGAAACAATACTCTTGAAGGATGAAGTAATGCAGTTGGTCAAGCTAAAACCTTATGTAAGGTCAAATAGCTAGATGGTTATAAGAAAGCATAGGGATGCATATTTGAAGTAACTATTTCTTTTGGGTAGGATTCATATGTACAAAATCTTGTAAACGAACTTGGTCATAAAATATGCTTGGTAAATCATCCATGTATATATGATGCTTGAAAGAAGAATTTGATTTACTCTAAAGTAAATAAAGGATCAAGACTTTCTAACTAGATTATATAATATGATGATCAACAACTAGTATATTCTTCAAAAGAAAATTGCAACTTGATAGTCAAGTTCGATTCTTAGGCACTCTGATGCATGAAAGAATATTCTTGTGGAGATGGAACATGAGGATGTTAATGTTTTGATGAGAAATCCATCATGATGAGGTAAGTCTAATTTTTTTTTTGTTATTGGTTATCTAGTTAACATATTGTTTTTCTACTGGAAGGATATCACATGAATATATGATGAATGTTGAGCTAAGATCAACATATGATTTTGGAAATCATGAAGTCAATATATTTTCATCTTGGAATTAAGAGGTAGTAGTGTGAGAAGATAACCTGAAGGTCAAGTTTGTACAACAAAAAGGGATCACTTTCTTCAGGAAGCTATGATTATCTTGAAGTTTTGTAAGGCTCAATATAATGCCTTCATTGATGATGAAAAAATGAAAGTGATGTGAAAGATCGTTGACTTAAACCCTATCATAAGGCTGAAGAAAGAAGATGGCTCCATGATACTAATGAAGGAAGAAAACTCAATATTATGAGATGTGAAGGAAATAAGGAGCCATGTAGTTATCTCCATAAAGAACAGGCCGTTGATACTCTTATGAAGACAAGTTATAAATCTTGTGGCTATGAATTTCTAATTGGAATAAATTTGTGAATCTCCTCTATGCTTTAGAGGGAGTATGAAATCTCCATATATTTGTGAAGGAGCAAGGATCTATTCCAAGTGGGAATAGTAATCCCCTCTCTAATTAAGAGGGAGTGAAGGAAAAACATCACATTTGCACTCTCTTCTCCATCTATCATGCACTTGACCAAGAATAACAACAGTAAGTCTAAGTGAAGGCCATGGAGAGAGAATGGTAGAGGATTGGGTAGGAATTTATGGCTTCCTTGATGATAGACAATCCAAGAAAGGAAAGGTACTGGCACTCTTTGAGGATAGGACAGGTATCCAAGAAAATAGTGGTTGAAGAGGACTGGTATTCTTTGAGGATTAAGGTATAAGAATCCAAGATAAGAATAGTCGTAAAAGGACATATCTAGTGAACGTCCAGTTGGGGTATGTGTCTTAGAGGTAGTGTAGTATCCCACGTAAAGCCTCCTAGCATAATGCCCTCAAATGAAGTTGAGCTTGTCAAGTTAGGCTTCAATGACAATGTTCGTCATAATGTTGATGCTTATAGTTGGCTTAAAAATCTAGCTCTTCTTATGAGAACTCTTCAGTCTGAGAATGATGTTGTATTGGTTGTACAATTATGAATACCTCACTAGTTAAGAGGGAGTGTTGGAAATGTAACTAGATTCAGTCTTCATAATTGTTATTATACTCATTTCAATATGTATCTTATGTAACAAACAAAAGAAGAAAAGAAAAAGTTATTATTTTAAAGCATGGGTTTCATGCTCCTTATTGATGGTCCTCTAGATAAAAGTGTGTTTTTCATGCTTCTAGGGTTTGTTAGGTCATAGGACATATTGTCATGATTCAAGAGAGTCAACACCATGATTATAAGACCCTTCCAGGTAATATGTACCTTGTAAAAGAATTTATTTTAAGTCTAGAAGGTCTTGTAAACCTCCAATGTACATGTCAACCTTGAAAAATTCAAGTCAACCTAAAGAAGGGAATTTTACCCCTTGGAAAGGCTATAAATAGAAGCAGTTTCAACCTCATTTGGCACATTCACTCACAAGTTCGATCTCTCAAGAAGAATTTTGATCTGAAGTTGGGAGCAACAAGAAAGGAAGAGTGAAGGTCTAAAAAGCAAGGAGAATCCAAGAAGAAGGAAGAAAATATGTTTTTGGGCTTTATTTCTCTCACATGTGTGAAATATGGGGTTTTTGCAGCTTCAAGAAGGCCGAAATTGCAAGTCCGAATTGTAGGAAATCAAGTTGCAATATCAAGTTGTTGGAATAATGAATACTTTATTTTGACCTCGTTGACCTTGGGAGGTTCTATCTTGCTCAAAGGAGGATCTCTTCAAGAACTAAATTAGGGTTTCTGTAGCAACTACAGGGTCAAAGTTGCAGGCTGAAGTTGCAGATCGAAGTTGCAGTGTCGAAGTTGTAGTTGAAAGTTGGCTAATGTAGGATTAAGCTTTGTTGATTTGATCCTCTTGGAAGGAATTGTTGGAGGGATGACTTGGTATTTTGACTAGGACTTGGTCCACAGTTTGGATCTTTCTTGTCTCATTTGAAGTAGATTCTATAAGATAAGAAGAGATTTTCTGAGTTTTCCCCTTGGAGGGATTTTTCACTAGCTTGGAGCCTGATTTTTGTGTCTACAGTCTTTACTATTTTTATCTTGATAATTATTTGATGACGAAGAACTAATAAAGAAAACAAAAAAGATAAATAAATATCACTAGCAATTATCAAGGTTAAGGAAAATTTGAATTAATAGCTACCATATTGCATTTTCCAACAAGAGAAGGGGATTTAAGGAGAGAGAGAAGGAGAGAGGGTGGAAGAGAGATACATGGCTAGAGGGATAGGGAGAGGAAGAAACAAAGGGAAGAATAGAGAGATAAAGAAGGGAGAGTGACGGAGGGAGTGGGAGAAGGTGATAAAGATGGTGAAATTAAGAAAGAGAGAGAGAGAGAGAGAGAGAGAGAGAGAGAGAGAGAGAGAGATAAGGAATGAGGCAACGGGAAAGAATGAGAGAGGGAGGGACAGATAAACAAAGTTAAAGGGGGAGAGAGAGTGACAAGAGGGAGAGAAAGAGACAGGAATATTGAGGTGGAGAGGGGGAGGGATATAAAGAGAGAGGAGGAGGGGCCAAGGGTGGAGGGGAGAGAGAATGATTGAGAAGGAAACAAAGTGATGAAGGGAAAGAAAGATATAGAATAGAAGAGAATGAGATGGATAGAGAGATAGACAGGGATAGAGAGAGAAGGAGGGGTGGGAAAGAGAAATAAAGATGGAGTGAGGGGGAGAGATAGAGAAGGAGAGAGGGAGGGAGGAAGACATAGCTAAGTGGGAGAGATAAAGAGAGATAAAAGGAAGAATATAGATGAAAGGAGAAAAGGGGAGAGGGAGATAAGGACATAAGGGAAAGAGAGGGGGAATGAAAGAGGGAAAAATATAAAAATAGGGGATGGGGGAGAGAGAAATGGAAAAAAAGAGTGAGGTGGAGAGTGAGATGGAGAGGAATAAAGAAGGAGAAGGAGAGTGGGAGGGAGAGAAATATAGCATTGGAGGTGGGTTGTTGTGAAGAAGGGACTAATGGGGAGAGCGGGGTAAAAGATAGAGAGAGAGAAAAATGATGTTGTTCTAGAGAGTTAGGGTGGAAGTCAATAGGAGGAATTTTAAGGATGGAAATTGATCTTGAAGTTTAGAAACCTTGGTGAATGTTACTAGCCTCTAATATGTAAACTTTAAAATGTTTGGTGATATTTTTGTAAAATGTTCAAATTTCTAATGATTTTATATAGTCTTTATAAAATTTTGGTGATTTTTAAGGTAAAATAATTTTATCCTAAAAAATTTGGGCAAATATTTTTTAGAAAAAATGGAAATTAACAAATATTGTTTTTTGAAAAAGTTTTTCCTTCTTTTAGAAGACTTTCCAAGGGCTATAGTAATAGTGAATTCCTCCTATTTCACACTATTTACCATTCCAAAGCACCCTAATATGACATAATGATATACGATGAATTGGGAACAATTGTTTTTTCATCCATCATCCTTCAAAATAAATTGGGTTCCCAAGATTCATTGTTGGAACAAATATTTGAAACTAGACCGAACCGATTTAATTTAGGTAAATGCATGATCGTTCAACCCTGAGTTTTCAAAGTTCCATATGATCCTCGAATCACCTATCGAATAAAAATTTTCATAGAGGTCAAAGATGATGCCACTACTAGGTTGTTGTTTACGTCTAAGTGAGGGATAGAGATGTAGAGGGGTAAAGAGAGAAGGGTGGGATAGAGAGAGAGGGAGGAGAGAGGGGACATGGGAGGGGGAAGAGAGAGGAGGGATGGAATGGGGTAAGAGAGAGGGGAAAGGATAAGTGACAAAAGTGTGCACATGTTCTTAGGAATATGTGCATGCTCTTAATAAAAATGGATGTGTTCTCCTTCCAAGGACTAGGATAAGAGGAAGGATGTGAATGGAATCCAAGACATCAATGACAATGTATGTTAGTCATAGGAACATGTGCACATTGTCAAAAGCATGTACACATTCTTGGCAAGAATACATGTGCATTGTTGCCAGTCATTTTCCACTCATTCTTGTCACTCACTCAACATCTAAATAACAATATAAAAAATATACATAGATCTATAGTGACAAGAAACACTTGGTAAACATTTAGTATAATTGGAAATAATATTTTTGTATTCTTGTGTTATTAGGAAGCAAGTTTTTGTCTTGTTGTGTAATTAGAAGATAAATTTTATGTAGTTGGAATGCAATTTGTGTGATTTAAAGACAATTATTGTCTTCTTCAATAACTAGAGGGCCTTTTTGTCTTCTTGTGTAATTGGAAGGAAATTTTGTCTTATTGTAAAATTGGAAGACAAATTTTGTTCTTTCTTATGAGATTAGGAAACAAACATTTTCTTCTTGTGTAATTGGAAGACAATTCTTCTTTTTCTTTTGCAATTGGAAGATAATAGCTATCTCCTTGTACTATCAATATTTTTAAACAATTGATGGAAAATGTCATTGAAGCAAGAGAAACGACCAGCGTAGGTATGGAAAAACATAGGCTTTTCGAAAAGGAGAATCAAAATTTTAGAATAACAAATGTTGTTGTGGATGACTAGATGATGATGGATATGTTTTGAGCTAATTATACTATGGATGAACTTAGAGAGGCAACTTCTATACAACCTCTTGATGATGAAGTTCCTTTGGTGTTGCGTCTTGTTCAATAGTGAGACATTTAAGAAACTCCCCCTAAGCATGTCCAATCCTCTTCCAACATTCTAACTCCACAATAGAGAGATCTAGTGTGCAAGAATATGGATCCATCACCCCTACCTACATTGGACATTGTGTAACAAAGAACTCCCAAATGCCTGTAGGTGGATGAAAGTGGTTGTGTCGAGAGTTGCTATACAACCCAATATGGGAGAGATGTT